>SNQJ01S0080331.1:36284-51938 GCA_010110895.2 Picea sitchensis | reverse complement strand
GGATTTGACTGGAACGAGTGGCAGTGCAGGGAGTTTCTGTTTACCAGCGAATATTTGACAAGGGTTGCACGCACGTACTTTGGCATTGACATCTGAAAATAATTTCGGCCAATAGTATCCGCCCCTTAATATCTTATAGGCAGTGGCTCTCCATGCATGGTGTCCTCCATAGACTCCTTCATGAAATTCCTCTACAACCTGCGAAGTTTCTGACTCAACCAAATAGACTAACATGAACCCGAGTGGATCCTTCCAGTGTAACTGATTTTCGACGATGCAATATTTTACAGCATGGAGTTTTAAAGTTATGCACTTGGGCGGTGATAGTTCATTTGGGAATTTCAGGTTTAACAAGTAAAACACTATGTCTTTATACCAACCTGACAATATGAACTTTTCCTCGACCTTACTTGGATCTGTTCGGTCGTCCAGCTCGTGCAGGTGTGTGTCTCCCTCTTCTTCTTGTAGGCAATTAATATCAAGAGCTCTAAGATTCGACTCAGCCAAGAGTTTGGCGAGACCCTGTCCCTTTATCAATTTAGTCGGCTTGACTTCTAGATCGAATTCTTGTATTTTAGCAAGCCATCGTCCTCTTTTTCCGTCACTATCTGGCTGTACCAATATGTCTTTTACAGAACTGGTAAGCACATACGTGATTATTTTTTAATGTAGCACATAGGTTCTAAATGCTTGCAATGCCTTTACCATTGCGTATGCTTGTTTTTTTATTATGTCATATTTCAGTTCTGCATCTCTGAGGCTCTTGCTGAAAAACGTGATCGACCGTTCGAACCCTTCGTCATCCTTTTGTAGTAGCACCGCGGCGATAGTATGTTCAGAAGAAAACGAGAAGATAAGAAAATCCTTCAGATAATATGGGCTTGCTAACACCGGTGCCTCTCTAATGAATTTTTTAATATGCGCAAATGATGCTTTAGCATCGGTCATCCAATTTACTCTGCTATCCTTCTTCAACATTCCTGAGATCAATTTGACAATTTCAGCAAAATTTGGAATAAACCTTCGTAAAAAATTTATTGTTCCTAAGAAAGATTGAATTTCCTTTATGTTTCTGGGAATATTTATAGTTCCTATTGCTTCAATCCTCTTAGGATCAATCCCGATCCCTTCCCTAGACACTATATGACCCATAAGTTTACCTTCCTGCATAGTGAAATGTGATTTCTTTGGGTTCAAAGATAGAGCAAACTTGCGGAAGTTTTTGAAAGTCGTTTTAGATAGATTAAATGTTCTTCATCGGTTTTAGAGAAAACCGTCAAATCGTCCAGGTAGATGACTATGAACTTGTCTCTTTCTCCCACGAAAGTGATGTCCATAGCGCGTTGGAAAGTAGCCCCTGCATTCATCAAACCAAATGGCATTTTGTCATACATAAATGTACGCCATGGTGTGGTGAAAGCGGTATTTTCCCTGTCTTGTTCATTCATGGAAATTTGATTATAACTAGAGAAACCATCTATCATAGACATTCGATTAGCTCCAACGACCTTTTCTAAAACATGGTCCATCTTGGGCAGCGGGTAATTGTCCTTGAGAGACGACTTGTTTAAGTTTCGGAAATCCACACACAACCTGATTTCCCCGTTCTTTTTCCTGACCGAGACTAGGTTAGCTACCCAGTCTGAATATCTCAGAGGTACGATTATCTTCGCGTCCAAGAGTTTTTTAACTTCATTTTCTATCACAGGTAACAGAATGGGGTTAATTTGCCTAAGCTTTTGCCTAAACAGTTTGACCCTAGGTTTCAACGGTATCTTGTGATCAATAATGGAAGTGTCATACGTTTTTAATTCATCATAGGACCAGGAGAAAACATCTTTATATTGTCTGAGTAATTCTTTGTACTTGACCTTTACTTGGGGAGGGAGGAACTTGGATATCTTTACTACCCTGGATTCTTTTTCAGCTCCTATATCGCAGTCCTCCACTTCTTCTGGTTGGAGCTGCAAAGTAGACTTCACAGGTACGTCGTTCTGATCAAAAAGTCTTTCTAAAGGAATTAAGCCTTTCAGAATCTGATTACTTTTAAGGTTCAGCACTCGGTGATCCGCAATTTTTTCTCGGAAGGTTTCAGGTTCCTCTCCTTCTTGCATGATCCACATCGAGTCATTCTAATTTTCTTGGTCAGCATGAGTCTCGGAGAATTCGCCTACTATTGTAAGGAATTTCTTAATTTTTTCATTATCTTCAAAGACTTTCCAGTGTCGGATATTATCTGGTATGGAGGGTTTGTATCTGATTTCAATGTGATACTTCAGTTTGAAGGTCGTAGGAGGAGAGAAGGTTGAAGCTGCCTTTGCCAATGCATCAACATGCAGATTTTCTGCGCGGGGGATAAAATGGATATTTACGGATGAGAAAAAAATTTCCATGAGATCCCAAGCACAATTTCTATACGCTCTTAGTCTGGGATGCCTGGCTAAGTATTGTCGGTTTACTTGTTTTACTATCAATTTTGCATCACCATACACCTCCAAATTTTTTATATTTAGCTTTTTGGCAGCCTCTAATCCTAAGATCAATGCCTCATACTCACATATGTTATTAGTGTAATCTATGTCCCACTGCAAATGATAGGAGAAAGGAACAATGAACTTACCTTCAGGTGCCACCAAAAGCACTCCAGCACCTGCCCCTTCAGAAGATGAAGCACCGTAAAAATACATTTTCCTGACACCAGTACTACACAACTCTTCTATCATGAGGTTTGCCTCTTCTTGTCTTGTATCAATTTCCTCCAGGCAACCATCCAGACCATCATCAAAAGACAAGATGCAATTTTCCAAATCTTGGTCTGCAATGTAAATCAGAAAGTTGTGTTGGTTTTGAGGGTCACTGACCGTGTATGCTAATCTTGTTTCTCTGTATAAACGAGTGAACTGACCACCGAACACGTGGATTGTGGAATAAGTCATGTATAACTAAAGATAACCCCCCAACTTGGCTCCCCATGACCTAGATAACAACATGCCATACTTAGGGGGAATATCGGCGATAAGCACATTCATCGGGATACTCTTAACAGGGACCTGCGCCAGGGTAACTACCAGATCCTTTATCATCCCCATGCATTTAAACTTCCTCGAATCAAAAGAGTACAGATTTCCATAAGGTCTTATGATCTGGAGACCCAACTTCTCCATTATAATCTTGGGCATAACATTATGAGAAGCTCTGGAGTCTAACATACAATTATGCAGCAACTCGTCATGTATGTCCAGGGTGATATAAAAGGGAACGATGTTGTCTTTGGACCCTTCAAAATGGGGACCGAACGTGATGTTAGGTCTATCATCTTCCAAGTTTATGACATCGGACTGGCTTTCAAGATCAGAGACACCTATCATTTTGGTAATTTGTTTGCGATAAACGGGGTTTTCGCAAACTCCACCAAAGAGATTGGTATGTTAATTTTGTTTAACTCATTTTAAAAACTAAACGCTCCGCTCACCTTATCTGTTTCTCTGGTTGAGACTTCTGAATTTTTCCTTCCTGAATTATTTGTCTGGATAGATTTATCATTCATGATCCTAGTTGAAGACGTAGCATTATTTACGGGTGCGGTTGGCTGCGTTTGAGTCCCAACTTTTTCCACCTCGGACTCCTGAGTGCTCACTCTTCTAGTTTTTTTGTTGGGTAATGGGGTCTCATCCGAAGGAGGCTCATAAGCTTGGCCTCTTGAAGGATTTTCGAAGGTTGAGTCATGGAGGTGGGCTTATTCTTAGATCTTAGATTATACTTTGGTTGAAGGTCAGCCATCATTATCTAAGTTTCTGATTTAGATTCACAGATCTCGGTGTGATCACCCTCCTCACTCTCATTTGACTGCTTTGGAGTATTTAGAGATTTTTCGTAGTCTTTGCGAGTCAGATATGGTTGACTACAGCCATCATCGAAGTTTGTAGCATCATTATCTGAATCCTCGAAGTCTTGAAAATCGTTGGCTCCTACAAAATTTTCATTCTTCAAGGGAGCTTGTATTTTTTTATCCTCTTTTTTTATTTGTCTTTGTTGATTAGGAGGGTTTTGGGTTTTCCTGAAATCTTTTTTAGGGTAAGAATCAGCCTTGGCCTGTTCGAGTTCCATTCGGGCTATTTTATTTGACAATTATTTAATCACTCTTGCCATATCGTCCACTCTATCGTCTGAGGATCTATTAGACCCCGAAGGGCCAGCTTTTTCTCTAAAGCGCTTGGTATCTCAGTTTCCAGTCTCTACTCTAGCCTTAAGTTTACCTGAAGCCATCATATTGGATTCTATCTCTACCGCATCATCCTGCATATGGTTTAAGGTGGCTCCCCTTCACTCTCGCAGGAGTAGTGAGAAATCTGGCTCGAAAGCTCCGGCGAAAGTCACTTTGGCCGTGGGTTGAGATTGTTTGACTTCAGCTGGGATTTTATTGTACAATTTGTTGAATCTCTGAATGAATTCCATGACTGATTCTGAGCTCTTTTTCTTCAAAGACCCAAATTCGGTTAGATAATAGAGATGGTCCTTCCGCTCGCCCCATTGTCTGAGGAAATCATCTTCCAAAGAATCATATGACGAGATAGAAGCTGCGGGTAGGCTCCGAAACCAATTTCGGACCTGACCTTCAAAAGTTTGGACAAGGAGTCTCGAATATACATCCTCGTGCTCGATACCGAAGATGTCTGCGAATTGGTTGAAGAAATTAATATGTTCAGCAATGGTTAGATCAACCTCCCCAGTGAGTTTCGGTAAATTCTTTATGTAGTTTTCTGGAAGATCGTGTAGGGGGACGGGCAATACTAAAGGAGCGTATTGGGCTGCGACTTTCACAAAAAATATGGGAGGGGGGGGAGGCCCTTGACCTCCACCTCCTCCTAGAGGGACACCTCCACCCCCTCCTAGAGGAACTCCTCCCCCTCCTCCTCCTATATACCTTCCTCCTCCTCCTATAAACCCTCCACCTCCTCCTCCGGCAGCTGCCATCGTTGTTTGTGGGGAGTTATACAAGGGGTTTTGGAAAATGAAAAGGGAATCTTTATTTTCTTCGTGAAGAAGAAATTTTGGTGAGGAAGGATGAGGAACGCGAGGAATGAGCAAGGTTGAGGGCTTGGAAGGACTCTCGACCTTCGGTGATGGGATTTCGAGTTGGTAAACAATAGCGGTAGGCTTAAAAGAGCCTCTCGCCTTTAGAATTTTTTCGGGATTGGTAACGGGCGTAATCTGCTCACCATCCGGGTTTTGTCTGGTATTCCTTCGAACAAATGCCAGTTTATTTCTTCATGGAGTCGCCAAGTGAAAGATAAAAATCCTTAAAAAGGTGTGTACTCTTTGTTCACCATCAAAGGGTAACACTTTCAACGAAAAATAAATGTCGTTTTCACAGGGAAAAAGATTTCGTAACTTTGGTCCCCGACAACGGCGCTAGAAAGATGTTGTTCCTGAGTCTGTACTTAAGGCTTAAACGTACAGTGTCAAGGCATCCGAAGGTAGTTAAAGATGGAGAAGGGAGAAACGTCAAACTTCAGAGAAGGGAACTAAGGGAGATTTCTTCGTTGACGTTTTCTGGCTTCGAACTGTTCCTGAATAGTTATGTCTCGTTCAATGGCTACCCATGATTGTTCAAGTTCGGCCCGGTTAGTCGTTGTTTTAAGGATGGTATCGAAGAGGTTTAAGGCGATGTGTGTTTGGTTCAGTAATCCAGGTTCAACGTTGGGTTGAGTGGGTACAGGAACTGTCATGGGGGAACAGTAAAGGTATGACAGATTTTAAGAAGGGTTAAGTGTTGTCTCAGTTTGGTCTTATGAGAGAGAACTTATGATTGCAGAATTGAAATATGGATGCAAATCTAAGGCTCGTTCCCGTAACTGTATTATATTTTAGTAAAAGGTGTGAAATTGGAGAAAACCATTGAGTCGTTTACAGTGTAAGGTTCCTACCAGGGGAAAATCTCGCGACATAAATGGAAGAGGAAAATATGTAAGAAAATAATCAATGTAACACAGAATATATATAGAATTATGAAACTACAGATTGGTCTTACACCGCTGATAGTTGGTGCAGAGGAAAGACAATAAACAATTACAGAAAACACAAATTCATTTGTTATAGTAGTGGTCATACTAAAGTATAACAAAGCACATCAATTATGAATATGAATTGGAATGTAAAAATGAGAAACAAGGAAGCAAACTTGTAATACAGTAGTGACGGAATTGAGAATCTCCAGATCTGCTTGTATTAAATCTCAATGTAAAAACTCTCTTACAAAACTTCAAAAAGGGTCCAGCCCTGTTTACTTGTTTCCGGGCTATATTTATACAATTTTTACAAAATGGACAGAATCTCAACCATCGCAAAATTTCGGTTATGACCGAGAAGAGAGAAATCGCTCCATTTCGCCTGTTTTGTCTTCACTTGGTGCCAGGTGTTTGTCGTCGTGCGGACTCGGTACAGGTGATGCATCTTTCCACTAGTTGAGATATGAGTCGTGATGGTTCTACTTGACAGCTAGCCTCGGCGAAGTAACATTCTCGGGCTAATTGCTGCAACTTGTCTTCCATTTGTGAATCGATGATGTCGAGGGCACTTAGTTGCGTGCTGGGTTTGATCATGTGATTATCAACTTGGGGCATGTCCACCATATCTATCTGAGAGATATCGACCGAATCTCTCTCATCTTTCTCTTTCAGATCAAGTGAGATCTGTTCCACATTCATTTGCATCAATGCTTCTGCATTGCCTCCACTGTCCATACCCAACAACTCACCGTCTATGGAATTAAAAGCTTCTTCTAAAGAATTGGTTACCTTTTGGACTTGCTCCTTGCCCAGGGAAATGTTATGCTCCCAATCCTTCAACAGAATATTACCTTTGGTTTGTTCTGGGATGGTGAGCCCGGGAGCACCTGCCGAAAATCTGTTATTCGTGGCTATAACTGCCTCCCGGAAAGCGACCCGAGCTGCTCCTACATCCCTTTTTCTGGCCGATAAGTTCTCGGAAACTTGATGGACCAGCAGATAGTTTTCCTGAATAGCTCCCACCTTGGTGAGAAAATTCTGCTGCACCGAGGAAATTCTGCCCCGAATCTCGATCGCTTGGGACTTAAATATCCTGATGTCTATCATTTTGCTCTCACCGATTTTTACCCGAGCCTGCAGCTACTCAATCAAGATTCTCTATTGGTTCGCCTTCGTTCGACCATATCAGACCATCGACTGTGCTTGTTCGAGCTTGCCTCTGAGCCCCTCTATTTCATTTTTGTCGGCCAATCTGGCCTGTTCCATTTCCACGCTAGCCTCACCCTTAGCGTTCTCCACAGTTGTGGCCAATCTAGCCTCGAGGGTCCTGATTAGGCGATTCATACGCTCCCAACTGAGAATTGATTTGCCGAAGCATACGCTCCCAGCGTTCCTGCGATTTCAGTGGCGAGTTGGTCACTTTTTTTAACTTTTCCATCGGTCATGATTTTATATTTTTTCACAGTAGACCCTCCTTCTTGATAGAACTCTCTTTTCACTACAGCCTTCCTCTTCTTATCAAAGAAGAACTCATTCGGAGGGAGTTCTTCTGCTCTTATGGGCCTCAGTTCTTCATTAAATATCCATCCCTCGTCGACATTTCCCTGTGTCGACTGCAAGGGTGTGACCGAGGTGATGGGCTCTCCGATTTGTTTTGTCAATTCTCTTGGAGTATCGACAGGATTCTGCTTCTCTGGTGGTCCTGGAGTCTTTGTCTCGGTTTTCGGCTTATGTTTCCTTGGCGGGTCCGGAGTCTTTACCTCAGCCTACGGATTTTGTTTCTTTGGCGGGTCCGGAGTCTTTACTTATGCTTCGGGACTCCTTGTTTGTTCCCCCCCCTAGTGTTTTCCATGTTCAGGAATCACGTCTTCAGAACCTTCAGCATCCTCCTGTTTCATCTCGGAAACACCCGGACTCCTTCCTCCCAACACAGCGGGGAGACAGCTTCGTCTATGTTCCTGGAATCTCAATACAGAGGTTGTATTTTTGGGTGCCAAGGATTGGATCCAGGCTAGAACTTCTTCATAAGACCTCGCCCCTCGGAAAACGTCATCCACGGGTGAATTTTCATGCTCAAATATTTTGAGCCCACAATTAGCTAAATGGTTGCTCACAACCCTCTGTGGATCACGTTTCTTATATTCGATGGAGACCAAAGTTAGGTATTCTAGGGCTGCAACCTCGGCTTTGGCATGCCCAAAATCTAACAAATAATAAGAATTCAGTCGAATGGGAAAAGAAGGCCATACCTTCTTTGAGTAACTTTTGAGTTATTTACTCACCCTGCCAATTACTGTCTACTGGGCGATCTCGCGACAAGCTAGCTTGTCAGGAATGAATAATGGCAGCGCATGAGGGGGAACAGAAGCCCCGAAAACTCTGAAGTACGAGAACTCTGTCTCCACGTACCAATCCGCTATGCTACTCAGATTTGTTGCAATGTTGTCCGATATACGAGGTGGCGGGTGCCCAAAAATGGCGACATGCAGGGGCACCATCACCCAGTTAAAAATTTCATATGCAAACTTTTCTTCTTTGTTCTCCCATAGTTTGTCATGATATACATGTATGGGTTTCTCTTGGGTTGGAGTCCAACCCCAGCTCATCAAAGGAAATGGTGTCATGGAAGATATTGCATCCATAATATATGCGGACATGAATAATGAGGACGGTCTCCCACTTTCCTTCTGCTCCCGATATTCTGTGACCCAGTTGGCCAAACTATCCGAGAGTATCTTTTCCCAATTAAAAGAGCAACCTTCTGCAGCCCGAAACGTTAGAGGCACCCATGCAAGGATAAAATGAGATGTGTCCTCTCTCCCATATAGCCGACATGTCATCATAGCTACATATTTATACTATGGCTCCAACAAGGTGATTGAATAAACACCTTGGTCATTAGCCCTGAACTTCACGGCGTGCGAAACCCAATCCTTTATCAAACATGGCATGGTTTTATCATACTAGATGCACTCCTTCTCTTTGAATTCCTCTAGGAACTCAGCGTCGTATGTGTAGTTCGACGTCGTCGGGAGCTTATACATGGTTTGTATATGCTCTGGCCTAAAAGTCCCGACAGTGACTCGTTGCCTGTTCATGATAGTCCTGGTCGGTATGTCTACGTGATCCAACGCCCATCGGATCATGTCGTAATATGGGAGTAACCGTGGTCTGGCTGCTACTCTGTGCATACTGGATTAGACGACTATCTTATATTTGGTGTTGAGATCGTCTTTTTCATTTTCATCGGAGTCGTCTGAATAATATACCAATTGTGACTGCAGAATGTCTGAAACAAATGACCATTTTGGGTCCGAATCGACACTTCGGGGCAAAGTATCGGAGACGTTATCCGAGCCTTGTCCTGCGACCTCAACGTTCGCCTTTGCAGATTTTCGTGGGGCCATAGATGAAGCTTTCGTTTTAGCTCTTCTGCGATAGAACTGCATATACATGCAGAAGTTAGTTTACTCAGAAGTGCTATGAGAAATGCATAATGAAACGCAACTCTTCCATATATTTGAAAAATTGTACCTTTCAAAACAAGCCCGTCCAATCATATTTAGAATTAAATTTTCGCCGTAAAAACCGATCTTATATCCATAGATTTACCCTATTTCCCATTAATGTCATAAATTTCTGACGGTTTAACAGTCAGTTGGAGTATGGAGCGAAAAGGCTTCGTCAGGAAACGTGAAAACCTCGAGACACGGGATATATCATGCTTTAACTTAATTAATCCAATCTTGCCAACGTTAATCAATCTCTCGCTATTCGTTATATCGTGGAATTTCTTTTAACATTTTGAGTCTCCAACTTGCGAGATCGCGAGGACCAACTTTAGCTTAATTAACGGTAATCACGATTTGGGGCATAATTAATTCTATAATCATTTTATTCGCCATATCGCAACTCGGAACCTCGAAAACAAGTTTCTAGGAGACTAGTATGTCGAGTCGCGAAAACGCGAGATGGCGATAATTAAGACTCAATTAAGGGGAAGAAAATTTTGGATTAGGCGGTTAATTAATCATGTTATAATTACATCGCGACTTCGTGAGTTCGGGGTTTTAGACGCCGTAACTTTCAAAAAGATAGTGCCGAGTGGCGAAACACCGGGAACAAAGTTTAACCAAGGTTAGCCTTTTTGCCTTTAATCCTTGACCAGGGTTATCCCGAAGGGGCCTCGTGTTCTCGACTCTTGCAGCTGTAAAAGTGAAAAATTTAGTTTGGCGAACGCCGAGGCGCGAAACCCCAACGACGTCTATTCACGAGTTGAAATATTTTACCTTGGTTACTGTTTTGAGTGAAAATTTTTAAACGACTTCGCCACTTCGTGACTCGGGCCGTGTGAAATCAAAAATTATAGTATCCGACCTACGAGATTCCGAAGTAGGGAAAATAGAGAGAACACTCTTACGAAATGAAGGACTTGTTTCGAGAATAAAACAAAAACTATGGCTGCTTGTGTGATCAAGCTCTTAGAGATTATCGATCTCTTCGGAAGGGACAAGAGAACCATTTTTTTAGATTTTAAGCATCGAAATGAAAATTGTGAGGGGTTAAAAACAAAGGCGGCTCCGACACCTGGCTTGTGGATTTTCCACACAGTGCTATATAAACAGGTTGTGGCGGCATTTGAAGACTAAGGAAAGGATGAAGTTCATGAAGGTTCTAGAAGGGAATCTTCTAGAATATGAGGTGGCATCAATATGGTTGGGATCCTACTGGCTTCTCTAATTTGGTGGGATCATCGTAATCTCTTTAACCATCTCTCCTTCTCCTATATAATGATGGATTTCTCATGGAAAAGGTTAAGCAAAAAGAAAGCAAGATTAAGTAAGGAATTTATGAAGAAATAGGCTGAAGATTGTGTGAGGAACTCTATTTCAATACGTCGGCCACTCACACCAATTCCAAATCTACTACTTCTAATGTTCAAAGTGCTCCAACTCCTACTCCTTCCACCGGAAAAAAATTCGAGGTTAATTCAGTTCAATCTACCCTAGTAGGAAAAAAAATATCTAAAAAAGGAAAGGGTAAGAACAAGGAGGACAAAAATAATAATCCGCAATTTGATAAACCCAAGACACAGTCTATTGATGATAAGGATAAGCGTAAACCTCGATATCCTTGTCTTATCTGTGGTGACGATCACTACATGAAAGATTGTCCAAGACGTGCCAAGGTCACTAAGTTTCTTCAAGGGACCGGGAAGCCTCCCACACCTGCCATTTTGTCACAACTTTTCCCTTCTCAACAACAGGCCCAATTGGTCATTCATGACCAACCCTCTCCTTCCACCACTTCGTATGTCCTTATGTGTACTGGTGATTCAAAAAAGAATGATGTTTCCATCGCCACTCGGGCCAAAGATCACTCTCCCTCAAAGGAGAGAGTTGACGATATACCAATTTCGTTGGTTCAACCGCCTCCCTCAACTTCACCTCCCAATGGTCCTCTTCATCTCAAACAACCAGGTCTTGATACAGTTCTCTGCCCTCCTCCAAAGGGAATTGTTTGAAAGTATGTCTTTAATCCTCATGCACATGCTGCTCAAAACTACAGTATTGTAGAAGATCTTGCACAAGCACCCTCTGTGATGTCATCTCTCGAAGTCCTTCAAAGTTGTCTCGCTCAACGAAAGTCACTGTTAAATGCCATCGACGGAATTGATCCTGTAGATATGAATTTGATAATGTTTGACCTAGAATATCACATTCCAAGGCTACCTCCTCCATTAGAGTTTTAGATCCAAGTTGTTGTAGAAAAAAATAATATATGTAGAACCGTTATTGACGAGGGTACCTCGATGTGCGTTATGTCTATTACCTATTGGAAATCCATTGTCTCTCCTCCCCTCACCGAATCACACAATACACTTAAGGCCTTCAATGGTTCTGGTTTTAAACCCTACGGTGTTCTTCCTTCATTTCCTATTACGTTGGAAGGAAAATCGGTCAATGTCGAGGTCGAGGTCTTTGATACGCCTCTTGAATATAACCTCTTACTCGGTCGTAGCTGGATTGATTCCATGCGTGTAGTTGTGTCTACACTTTTCCATGTGTTAAGTTTCCCACACCAAGGAAAGTTCATTACTTTTGACCAACTTGACCTTTTTAACTCTGATTCCCTTACTAGCAACATGCTTTTTATCTCAAAGACACCTCCTAGGTACGAGAATGTCGGTGTGGGTCTTCTCAAAGATTCAACTTTGATAGGTACATTCCCAATTCCACCACCCAATATTCCATCTCCCTTTGTCGCCTCAATCAACATGATTTCCACCTATGTTCACGAAACCCCTGCGTCTCATGACCCGTGGATAGTACCTGATCACGATGATTATCTTTGCTATGGTGAACAAATGCCCTAAGTTCAGTTGAATCTGCTTATCAAACCATTCAATCAGCAACCCCTTCTACTCCCTCTCTTGGTTATTCATCTCCCAATCCATTTCATGTAATATTTCCTATGCATCAAATGATCATGTCATTTATGCCCGTGGAAGACACCCCATGGGACAATGGACATCATCGTTCCATTCTCTTCCTAGAGCAGCACACCATAGAGAGTTACCAACAGATTTCGACTTCGTCGACCATTGTTGTCATTTCCTTTGTTCCAAAGTCAACACATGATGTGATTTATGAAGGGAACTTGAGTAACATTTCACCCACCATTCCTCTTGACATATTCATTAAACCTGGAGTCGTCGAAAATGTTCACATTGGAGCCACATGTTCCGATGATGAAATCGTCACTTATAAAGCTATTTTTCAAGAATTATGTGATGTTTTTGCATGGATTTACAAAGAGATGTTGAGTATTGATCCTGATATCATTGTGCATGAAATTAAGACCTACCCAGATGCTAAGCCCATTCGATGGAGACTTCACCCTGTCCACCCTCGTAAAGTCGCCGCTATCAAGCTCGAATTTGAAAAACTTCTTAAAGTTGGATTTATCTATTCTGTGGCTTTAACCGATTGGGTATTCAATCTAGTTTCGGTTAACAAAAAACAAGGCACAATCCATGTATGTGTCGATTATATGGATATTAATAAATCTTGTCCTAAGGACAATTATCCAACCCACTTCATTGACTAGATCATCGACGATTGCACTGGGAGTGAAATATTCTCTTTAATGGACGGTTTCTCTGGCTATAATTAGGTTAATATTTTTCCCACGGATCAACACAAGACTGCTTTCATGTGTCCTTGGGGTAAATTTTCCTACCATAAACTGCCTTTTGGTTTAAAGAACGATGGCATGACTTTTCAACGTGCTTTGTCTTATGCTTTTCACTATATCAAGAAAATCATACAACCGTATCTCGATGATCTACCGACCCATTCCATGCGTCATCGAGATCACCCGACCCATCTCCGAGCCATTTTCATTCGCTATCGTTACTATCATATATGTTTAAACCCACACAAATGTGTTTTCTGTGTGGATTCCAGCCGACTTCTGGGTTTTATTGTGTCACTTCATGGAATTAGGGTGGACCCTTTGAAGGTTGAGGCTATCCTTAATCTACCTCCTCCTTCCACACTTGTCCATCTTCAAAGTTTGCAAGGGAAGGAAAGATTTTTGCATCGATTCATCCCCAATTACGTTGAGTTAACGTTAGGATTTACTCGATTGTTGAAGAAGGGTTATGAATTCATATGTGACGAGACTGCCAACAAATACTTCAAAGCTTTGAAACTTGCCTTAACCCGTACACCACTGCTTTTCCCACCAGATTATAGTTGATACTATTTCCTCTACCTAGTTGCTTTGGACACTACCATTGCCATGGTTTTAGTCCAAGAATATGATTCACACAATGAACATGTAATTTATTATTTGAGTCGAAGTCTCATGACCACCGAAGCCAAGTACCTACATGTGGAGAAACTGGCCTTGCAAGCTATTCAAATTGTCCAACGTTTTCGTCACTATATCCTATTATGAAAAACCACTATTATTTCCGATTGCAACCCCATGTAGCATATCCTTACATGCCAATTTCTAGGGGGAAAGTACTCCAAATGGATAGTGATTCTCTAGGAGTTCGACTTAGATTTTGAATGCGCTAATTCTAATAAATCATTGGTTTTTGCCGAACTAATATGTGACCTTCCCTCCTCTGAGACAGAAAATGTGGTAGAGGATTCCTTACTTGATGAATCCCTTTTTCTGATCAATTCTGATGATGCTTGGTATGGAGATATTATCATCTATCTCCATAATCAAACTTTTCGGCTCCACCTCTCTAGTACAGATCATCTTCGTATACGATATCAAGCCCGTCAATACATAATTCTCGGTGACACTCTTTATTGTCGTGGTGTTGACTCTATTTTCCGACGTCGTCTCACCTACGAAGAGGTTGAGAAAGATTTGAATGATTGCCACTCTGGATCATTTGGTGGTCATATGTCTGGGTATGCCACTTCCCAAAATATCTTACGAGCAAGGTACTTCTGGCTTTCTTTGTTTAAATACTATATCACTGTCATCCATAAGTGCCATGCTTGCCAAACTTATAACAACAAAATAAGATCTCATCCTGCTCCTTTACACCCTATAGTTTCTATTGGTCCTTTCACAAAATGGGGCATTGACTTCATGACATGTAACCCTCACTTGGTCGGGGGGCATGGATACATCATCGTAGCGATGGATTATTTCACTAAATGGGCCAAGGCGATGCCTACATTCGATAATACTGGAAAAAAAACAACCTTGTTCATATTCAATCATATCATCACTTGATTTGGAATCCTGCAAGCTATTTTTACTGATCACAATAGCCATTTTCAAAATTTCATGATGTTTGAGCTTACTGAAAAGTTGGGTCTTCGCCATGAAAACTCAACCCCCTATTACCCACAGGCCAATGGCCATGTTGAAGTGATAAACAAACTTATTATTACTATGCTTCGACGGATAATAGGAATTCACAAGACAAGTTGGCAGATGATGTTTTTTTCAGCATTATGGGCCTATCGGACAACCGTGAAGTCTTCCACGGAATTTACACCTTTCCAATTAGTGTATGGTATCGAAGTTGTCCTGTCGATTGAATTTGAGATACCATCTTTGAAGCTATACATTGAACTTCATCTAACACCTCTACTAAAGAGGAACATCTATTGTACCTGATGCAATTAGATGAAACCTGTCGTGATGCCACCCTGGTTATTGAAGCTCAGAAAAAGCGTGTCAAAGCCCAATATGACAAGCATGTCAAGCCATGCCTTTTCTCTGAAGGTGATCTAGCTATCCTCTACGAACAAGATTGTGATTTACTAGGGGCCAAAAAATTTGAGGCTATGTGGCGATGCCCTTATATCGTCAAATGAGTGTTGGAGAAAGGAGACTATGAGTTAGTAGATTATGATGGAATTCCTTTGAGTGAACCCAGAAATGGGCTTTACTTGAAGAAGTATTATGCTTAAGTTATCTTTGCATGAGTGATTGTATTTTTACTGTATCATACTCTTGTGTGCTACTTTTGTGTGTTTTTTCATTATTTGGATTCGACCCCCGACTACTTACCTTGTGTTGTGCTTGGTGTCTTCGCTACCCTACTTTGGCTTCATCGATGGCGCTATTCGTAGTACTCAGAACTTAGCATCTGCTGCTTTGG
>SNQJ01S0080331.1:10424-36274 GCA_010110895.2 Picea sitchensis | reverse complement strand
TTTTGTCCGAAGACCAAAATATCAAAATGTGAAGCACATGGCTTCATATACAAAATAGCATCAAGGATGTTGCTCACAATAACACACAACTTCCTGTGCCACCCTACGGAGCAGTCGACTAAGAGAACTAGATACGCCTACAGTATGGCACTGATATCATCTTGGGATCTCATCGATAAAGATATCTGGGACATCCACTGTCAACCCCTCCAATTCTGCTTGATCGCCTCGTAATCACCAACATCTCATCCTGCTACCTCGACTGCTTCCCCTTGCATATGGATGGGGGATGTACCTGGAGGCTAGTGTGGTCCTACATCTGCATTGTCAAAATAAATTTTGATTAGTCATCGGATTAAAAACATAAAAAAACATTTCATATTTCAAAATTTACAAAAACATTATAAAAACAAAAATGTGCTTCTTACCTAAGTTCCCCCATTGAGAACCTTGGGGTAGAACCAAGTCTAGGTCACCTCTTAAGTCTAAACCAGAATAAGCATAATCATATACCATCAGTGGTTGAGGCCTCAACCAATCAAAGAACACGTTGTTGTATTTGACAATAGGGTCGGCCACGTGATGATCCATGAGGTCACACCATCTTTTCATCCTTGGATCATGTGGGGCTGACAAGCCTCACTCTACCTATAAGTGTAAGTGTGGAACCCTCTCAATAAAGAAGGATACTAAAATGGATCCATACCTGAATTTTTTCAGGTCACCTTTCTTTCACTTTGTCAGTTGTTTCTTCATACTTCGAAGAACCCCGTCAGACCAGTTAAATACCCGGGGCTCCATGCACTCCACTGCATACTAGAAGTAACTCTGGAGGGCCATGTGACAAGATGCACCCCCTTCCATACGTGATATAGTGAACATGATAGTCCGTAGGGGTAAATCCTGAACACCCCTAATGGAAACCTTTCCCTTACGTCTCTCAGCATTGGGATCAAAATACCGGAGGACATACTCACTAATCAGTAAACCGCCATCTCTACCACCTGTCAATGTCACATTGGATCCATGCCATGATAATCCCATCAAAAAATATATATCCTCAATATCTAGAGTGAGTATGTGGGCTCCCACATGAAAAAAATGTTGATCCACATCCCACATGTGGACTAATTACTCAAGCAACCTCAATTGGGCCCTTATGCCCTGGATCTTGAAGAACTTCAGGAGCCCGCATTGTCGGAGGGAATTAATTGTGCCCAAGTCATTCCTGATGATGTGATCATCATCCTCATGTTCCCTCTCCCTCCACTCCAACATTTTGACCATCAAGAACCTGCATAGGAACCATAGGGAGAAGTCAACACCTTTGGAAATTTTTCTTGGTTGAACGCACATAAATAAATTTTTATTTTCGCCTGCAACAAGTGAATTTTTATACGCAGTATGAAAATTCCGTAGGTGAACCAAAGGGTGCCTGCGAAAACCTATAGTTTGTGCAGGGCTCGATAGATGCCACCTACGGTGGCCCCTAGGTGCACCTACCAACCTAAAATCCGACTAAAAAACTATTTTTTGACCAGTGAAAAAGAAAATTAGTCCATGGAAAAGAAAGAGGACCAGGAGATTACCTTTTTAGCAGAATTCATTAGTCGAATGGTTTCCCGTATCTCCCACAATCGACAGAGGAAGTTTGAGGTAAAAAGGGGTTTTTTGGACAAGTTTTGGGTAAAATGACAATGGAATGGTAAAAAAGAATTTTTTCCTATATTTATTCACTTTTTACTTTTTTTATTGATATTTTATATTATTTTATTCATTTTACCTAAAACCTAATGTTCTAATGGCATTGTGAGTGTTGTAATTCTTTCAAAGATGAAGGATTTAGGAGCCTAAATGATGGAATACAGATACTTTTATTAATTTGTTTTTACGTTTGTTACATGTACAAATACTTTTTAGGTTTTTCAAGAAAAACCTCGAGCTCAGTCTTTGTTCGTTCTCGCACTCATAAATCAATGAGAACCCAACCGAGTATACTTTTGTCTCCAATTAGTACTCATCATGGTAACACGAGAATCGAAACTCATGGAGTATCCTTTAAGTTGTTTTCACGCTCTGTAAAAACGAAAAGATTGCCGAGTGACCTTGTTCTTTTCACGCTCGTAAAAGTATTTGAAGAAAACATTCGATGGGTGGGAGGTTATCACTTTTTCGGTCTCATCGAACTAATTTACGAAAAAGGAACTGAGAGATTTCTCTTTAAGTGTTTTTCAGACTCTCTAAACACGAAAAACCCCCGAATTTTTCTCTCTTTGGACTCGTTAAATAAACATTGAAAGACCCATATGGGACCGAACCACTCCTTCTTAGGGTTCGTTAAACATACTCCGAGGGACTTATCTGAAGGATGATATTACATCAATAAGCATATGGTATCCTCCTTAAGCTTGCGTAAAAATAAAGAGGTACTCTCTAGAAATGGTGGGGGGAAATTTGGGAAAGAAATGTGTCTCTATATTTGTGTTAGTGGTAGTAATAGTTTCTCTTGAACATGACACCCCCTTCATCATTGAATCTGGGTTGGGAAATCCATTTGTCTCTTGTTTGAACTTATACATGTTCATATCTTGGGTCATATTTGATTCAATGCTACCAAGACCATTTTGGTGTCGTTCATATTTTCAGGAGAAGTCCAAACAAGCCCTCTATCGAGTCGACCATCTACGGTTATCAATTCCTACCATGTCGGCCTTCCCTGTGTCATTTTCAAATCATTTTCATACTTTGATATACCCTAAATTTGTTACGTATTTCGCATCATTGATGAGGGATACATCAAGGCCCTCCTGTGACGAGTCTTTTCCTGTCGACTTCAACTCATCATCCGGGAACAAGACTTAGAAATCATTTAGTACCCTATAGCCTGCATGCCTCAATGAAAGGTTTCTTCGCTTTCGATAGTGGATTCACATCATTGGTCCCTGATTGAGAGATTCCATCGAGTGTTCGAATTCAACTCATTTATTCACATTTGATGGATTGTACCGAGGTACCTTGGGAGTCATTTACATCAATAGTGATTTTCCTCGCACTTGTTAATGGTTTTCATCAATGACCGGTAATCAAGTGGTTTCTACCATGTTCGACTTCAACACCTATAATTGCATGGCTAGATTTGTACTTAGGGATGATGAGATTGAAGACCCTAGATCTCACCATTTTGGTCCAGGTTGCGATGGAGTATTTATGATTTGTATTGACGCATAGATCCACTTTGTATGTCTCATGGATATGTCTGATTTTGATATTTCTAAAACATAGATCCACAGTGTATTCCTGGTGGCTATGTAGAATATTGATGACATGGATCCCACGGTGTATGATTGGTGGCCATGACTGACATTCATGATTCAAGTCACTTGTAGTCTGAGCATGGGAATGCCTACCTCAGAAATGGTATAATATTGCATAGATTCTTGATTGTTTGCAGGCTCCCCATTGGTGCACTCCTTGTTCCCGACACACACACATTTTACAAAGTATTTTGGTTGTCACAAGTTCCATCCTCATACTTTGGGGGGCATTCTGTTACACATTATTTTGGCCAGCCTGGTGATGTTTCTACAAGAATGTGTTAAGGCTCCCAAAAGGATATTTCTTATGAGAAAATTGATTGGTTTCTCCCTCTACAAAACTTGTTTTTAGAATGACGTTGTAGGCTATACATAAGACACAGTGTGGAAATGCATGATTTCCATAGGCTGTTCTAAACCTGGCTTGCAGAGTTTCCGCAGGATGCTGTATAGACATGCTACGGCGAAATTTGAAGACTAAGGAAAGGACGAAGTTCACGAAGGTTCTATAATATGAGGTGGAATATTTATAGTTGGGATCCTACTGGCTTCTCTGATTTGGCAGGATCATCCTAATCTCTTTAACCATCTCTCCTCCTCCTATATAATGATGGATTTCTCATGGAAAAGGTTAAGAAAAAATAATGCAAGATCAAGTAAGGAATTTATGAAGGAATAGGTTGAAGATTGTGTGAGTAACTCTATTTCAATTTATGCTTGAGGTCTCTATTTGTCCATCAAGCTATTGTGGGTCATCTTCATCAAGTTTGAAGCAAGTGTGTGTGTTGGAGAAAAGGGCCACTAAAAGGGAACCTTGCAACATCAAGGAGGTTTGGTTGTATCTTCCACTTTTACTTAATATAATACAGTGGCATGTTTATTTTCCATAAAATCATTCTCATTTTATTACATGACTCCTTTATCACATGTATAAGTTTTCATTGAATATACTATTGTTGCTTTCACTTTGGTTGGTTTGTCTCATTGCAAATCTAATAGCACAAGAACACCAGAGTGGTGCAAGGACAAAAAATATATAAGGAAGTGATATTCAAAGGTATGTCACTCATCTCTTCTTTGATATTAAATTCGATGATTAAATCTTAGGGAAAGCTCCATGTCATGTCTTGTTTTGTTCTAGATCTAGGTGGATCTAGGGAGATCAGTTTATGTCGGCATTCACCGATTTATCCAATAACAATGTGATGGATAATTTAGCACCTCTGTCGAATGATCTAGGTGGATATCGGTGGCCACCCACCTTTTCCAAATGGCTCAAAATAGTTTTCTGGCAATTTTGGCAATTTACTATTTTTAGCAGTTTTTAACTTTCGGGGCCATTTTGAGGGCTCAAATGAAGGTTTTTCAAGATAGAGGTTCTCAATGAAAGCTAAAGGAATTATTTATCCCCCAAAATGAATCTCATTGACAATACCTTTCCAACAAGCTATCATATGCCTAAAACATAGATCGTATGCAAAAGTTACGACCTCGGGAAGTTGATGTACTCACTTACCCAAACGGGGCCCACATGACTTTTGGTGCTTCATCTCCTAGGGTTGGGTTTTCAGATGTCTAGGGTTTTTGGCATTCCTGTTTATTGTAAAAATTCTTTCATATCCTCATTGTAACCATCTTCTTGTGAATGCAAGTAGCTGTCACATGTCTTCTCAGAGATAAGCTGCCACCATTCTAGCGAGTCTTTCACTCTGTATTTTTACAGTCTCTGTACATTTCTTTCATTAATAGAAATCGTGTATTATTGTATCTATGTGTTTATGGTTTCATCTCTGATATATTTCGGTTATATTATTGGATATACGCGATATCTCTGTTCTTTTCTTTATTTTAGCTCCGCTCTCATTTAGTGTCGAAAATAATCCAGATCATCGAAACTTTAACCACCTGCTAACTGTGGGAACCCTCCAAGTATGTTTAGAGATGGCCCCAAATATAAATGTGCAAGGTAATTCTACCATTGTAACTGCATTGGCTTGCTTGATGCGTTGATGGTTGTCACCTGGGAACCTGAACAACTATATGTGATAACAGGTGACACGTGTCACCTTTGACCATGTTGACTTTGATGTTTTTCTTGGTTTTGACCCAATATTTGACCAACCATATATTTTACATACAAAATTTGTCTGAGGAGACTTTTTTACGGTTGGAAAGTTATCGCCAAGAAATACGTAATGATGTAGTTTCTAAGAGCATTTGAGATGGTCAAATTTTGAGCATTTAGGAACCTTTCTGGACCTTTGTGAGCATTCTGGATCCACTTGAATCATTCCTTCCCATTGGAAGCCTTTTGGACCACAAATTTTTTTATTACTCAACAACTAAGTGAGGGTAAATCTCCCTCACCCTTCCAATCTCCATCCACTTTGCTTTACTCGCTTTCACCCCTTTAAGACCAAATGGAAGATATACCACATCACATCTCTATGAAGTCCTGATTCTTTCGTCGAGAATTACATCTTCCTATAGCTCGTCTAAATACTCTAGAGAAAAATAATCAATTGTTGGAACTTGAATACTTTNTTTCACCCCTTTAAGACCAAATGGAAGATATACCACATCACATCTCTATGAAGTCCTGATTCTTTCGTCGAGAATTACATCTTCCTATAGCTCGTCTAAATACTCTAGAGAAAAATAATCAATTGTTGGAACTTGAATACTTTCATCTTCATCCATAATAATAGGAGGCTCATAAAGATTCAAATTCTCAACATTTAACACTGAATGCATTTTCATGTATGCTGGTAGATCTAAACGAAAGGAATTAGTACCAATATCTTCTAAGATATTGAATGGACCATATCAGTTTGGCCTTATTTTTTTACCTTCACCCTTCATTCTATATTTGTTGATATGTAACCATACTTGATCACCGACTTCGAACTGATGATCAACCTGATGTTTGTCATGCCTTGCCTTATGCTTGGCTTGGACCCTCTCCAATTGTTCTTGTACTTCTTAATGTACCTACTGGATCTTTTGAATGAAAATTTTAGCTTTATCTGTATCATCTTGTCCATCTTCTTTACTTGCTTCTCCAAAACAAATTTCCACAGGTGATTTAGGAAAGTACCCAAAACATACTTCAAAAGGAGTTTTTTGAGTAGAATAATGCATGACATGATTATAGGCATGTTGTACATAAGGAAATTGTTCATCCCATAACTTAGGATGTTTGTTGTAGTATCCTTGAAGTAGATGTACCATTGTTTTGTTTACCACCTTTTCCTATCCATCTGTTTGTGAATGAAAAGCTCTGCTCTTCTTTGACTTAGTGTCCATTAGCTCCCATAATCGAGACTAAAAATTTCCCAAAATGTGAGAGTATCGATATGATATAATAGATGTAGGAAGCCCAAAATGAACCCATACATTAACAAATAACATATTTGTTTTTTGTTCAGCTATGACATGTTTCTTGCATGGAATTAAGATACATATCTTACTGAATCGATCCAAAACATCATATAAATAATCATGACCTCTTCTGGACATTGGAAAACCCCCTACAAAATCCATGGCATAGATGATTTTAGGGGCTAAATTTCATTAATGGGCTATTTTCCATGGTTTTTCCAAAAACGATTTGCCAATTTCCATTTTTTCTAAAAATGATTGGCCCAAATTCCATAGAATAAAATTATTTTACCTTAAAAAACACCAAAGGTTTATAGAAACTGTATATAATCCTTAGAAATTTGAATATTTTTATAAAAATATCGCCAAACATTTTATATTTTGCATATTAAGGACTAGTAATATTAGCCTAGGTTTATACATTTTAATAAATTTCCATCCTCAAAATTATTGATATTTTGATGTAACTACGGAACATATTCTTTTGTATTTGTAATGGTTAAACCTCAAGAAGGTTATTGTAATATTATTGTATAAATCGACTCAAAAGAAATTATTATTTTATTTTTATCCTTATTGTAAAATTCAAAACGACCTCTCTTAGGGTTGCATCTTTTCGAGATTCAGTTATGTGTATAAATAGAGGTTGAGTTCCTCTCATTTGTACACACACACAACTCACCTTATCTTGTGTATTTGGAACACAGCAAAGGAGGTCTAGCATAGGAGGTATTGGTTTCTTGGTTTTTGGTATCCTGGTCTTGGTCTATTTGTGGAGAGATAAAACATGCCATTATATTGGTTGAAGGAATCTATATTGAAGAATTGGTTACTAGGTTTTCTCCCCCACGAGGGTTTCCCAAGATATATCTTGTGTTCAGTGATTTCTTATATTTCAATGATCTTATTACATGCAATTGTTAATGAATGTTAAATAAGATAACTATAACTTCTAAAATTCAAACATGGTATCAGAGTAGGCCATAATAGAAGACAATTCACATATCTAGAAGACAAAAGGAGCCATTTTTATTGATAGGAGTGGTTTTGAGACAAGGAAAGGGAACCAACAAGTGCAACCTAGTGGAGCACATATTTTCCCTGGATCAGATCTTTAGAATCCATAATTTTTTATTTAGGGGAAGGATGACTAAAAGATCCAAGATTGATGAGAAACTAGAGGGAGCAGACAACTTTAGATCCTGGAGGTACATCGTATCCCTCCTCCTAGAATAACATGATCTAGAGAATTTCACTAAAGAAGAGGTTTCAGAACCAGAGGGAGATGAGGCTAAAGAAAAGCACAAGAATTTTATGGTCAAAGCAAAGAGGATTATTGCAAAATCCATTAAGGACCATCTTATTCATCACATATATTCATTATCCACTCCAAAAGAAATGATGTATACCTTAACCCGACTATTTGAAGGAAATAACATCAACCGAAGAATGACCTTGAGAACTTAGTTAAAGAATATGAGGATGCATAATTCAGAAGCCATCCACTCTTACTTATCAAGAGTGAACTAGATCAAGGAGTAGATAGAACCCATTGGTGATAAAGTGAATGTATAATAAATAGTGATGAACAAATTGAATGGCCTCCCAAGGTCATGGGATGCATTTATTCAATGGATATGCTCAAGAAGGAAGTTACCGAAGTTCAATAGGCTATGGGAATATTGAAACCAAGAATAAGCAAGGACGACAGCAAGAGAAGAGAATATGCCATATGATGATCAAGCCCTAGTGGTCCACACCAAGAAAGGAAACAACAAGAAAGAACCATCCTCACCCAAGAAGTTTCAGAAGGGCCAGAGAAATAACCTAAATATCAGATGTTTATGTTGTCATAAAATGGGACACATTGCTAGGAATTGTTCCCTCATTCAGATAAAAAGGGAAATGAAAGGAGGTAAAAGGAATCATGTTCATAAAGTTGAATATGATGAGCCACCCAGGAAGGTTGAAAAAGAAGATGAATCAAGTGATGAGGAGTATGTTCTTATATAGGCCCTTACATGAACTATCACTCATGGAAGTGACATTTGGCTGGTGGAAAGTGGTGCTTCGAGGTACATGACAAGTTATAAAGACTCCTTGTATAACCTTACTCATAAGGATTCACTGCACAAGGTGAAATTGGGAGATGACTACTAGTATCTGATCAAAGGAGTAGGATAAGCCTCCTACAAGTTAGAATTGGGAAAGCCAATGAAGATGGAGGAAGTTCTCTATGTTCCTGGGTTGAAGAAGAACCTTCTCTCGATTTCAACATTGGATGAGAAGGGTTACAAAGTTGCATTTGTTGATGGACAAGTTCTTATGTGGCTTAGAGGGAAGAATTTTGATGATGTTGTGGTGATTCGAGTTCAAGAGGGATGGATATAAAAATTGAAAGGGAGATCATATTCAACACTAATTCATGAAACTATGAATCCTAGTGAATTATGGCATAGGATATTTTCTCAACTACATTACAAGGCCCTACTGACAAACCAAAAAGTATTGCGAGCCAGTTATTTTTGGCCATAATTTTTTAAATATTTTGTTGAAGCAGTCAAGAAGTGTCACCCTTGCTAGGTGTTCACTTAGAAAATGCGCTCGCACCTAGCCCCTCTTCACCTTTTCATCATCGTTGATCCCTTCACCAAGTGGGGGGTGGATTTTATGGACTATAACCCAACTTCGGCTGGGGGGCATTAGCATATCATTGTGGCCATGGATTACTTCACTAAATGGGAAGAGGCCATGCCTACCATTAAATCCGATGGTAAGACTACAACATTCTTCCTATTCAACCAAATTATAGCCCGGTTCGAAATCCCAATAGATATTGTCATTGATCATGGCAGTCACTTTCAAAATGAAATGACGAAAGAGTTAGCATCAAAAATGAGGTTTAAGAACGGTCATTCTTCCCCTTACTATCCCCAAGAAAATGGACAAGTAGAGGCAGTGAATAAATGTCTCAATACCATCTTGCAAAAAACTATCAGCTAGAGTAAATATGACTGGAATCTGATGCTTTACCTCACACTTTGGGCATATCGAACATCGGTAAATACTTCCATCAGTTTTTCTCCTTTTCATTTAGTACATGGAGTGGATTTGATTCTTCCAATTGAATGTGAAATCCCTTCCCTCAAGTTTGCAATTGAGATTCTACCTGACACATCCGATCTTGAAGAATTCCTTGAACACCTAGAGTGTCTTGATGAGCATCATTGAGATGCCTCTATGGCTATCGAAGTGAATAAACGATGTGTTAAGGCTCAATATGATAGGTCTGTCTATCCTCGACAGTACATGGAGGGTGACAGGGTTCTCTTGTATGACCAAACCGAAGAAAAATTGGGGGAGGGAATGTTCAACCTCATGTGGCACAGTCCTTATATAGTGTGACATGTCTTAGAGAAAGGATCCTATGAATTGGAATATTATGAAGTGAATATGTTGGATGAACCCAGAAATGGACTCTACCTTAAAAGGTATTATGCTTAAGCCCTCAAAGTTTGGGCATGACCTTTTGTATACTAGTGTATCTTAGTAGATATATATCTTTTACATTGTGACATCGGATTTCTTATCAAGTTTTCCCTTGGTTGGAATATGTCAATGAAGTCATCAATTTACTTAGGATTCGTGGACAGTGCCAGTCATCATACACGGAAAATGGCTTCCACTGCTTGGGTCATTTACTCACCCGAGGCCCAACAAGTGTCTTCAGGTGGCATTCGTCTAGAGCCATCGAAAAATAATGTGGTTGAGTATATCATCATTATAGAGCTCTTACGCAACACCATTTCACATGGTGTTCAATCTTTAGAGTTTCTCCTGGACTCTCAGTCAGTCATATATCAGTTAAATGACAGTTACCGTGTGTGAGACCCTACTCTACTCCGATGATTGCTACAGGTAGGACTTTTGGAATGATACTTTGATTTTATTACTTATAATAACATACCTAGAAGTTCTAATCATGTATATGATGCATATGCTAATTATATTTTAGATTGGAATTTTTCACATAAGTAAGCAAAGAAAACACATTCATGCATGTACACATTGTAACATATATAAGTAAAGTTGAGGACCAATTTTTTTTATATTTCATCTTTTCAAAAAATATGGTGTCATAGTACAAAATGGGGCTCACACCCTCAAAATACACATATGGCTGGTATATAATATGACCATGGCATCTATGCCTATGGTGACATATGCGTATCATGATAACACAGTGTGGAATTTGTAAGACGTCAAAAGAGTTGCACTCATGCATTCGGTACACCCACCACCTGTCATTACATATCCTCTGGAAGATCCTCCACTTGAACCATAGGAATCATGTGTGTCAATCGAGATAGACTCCCCTGCAAATTCGACAACACTCTCTCCACATCTCCTCCTGTGTGCTCATCTCCTCAGTTCCTCCATAGATGTCATGGGACTCCCTATGGTCGTCGTGAACCTACATCTGCGTAACAAAGCAATTTTTAATACTTGATACCATACAAAAATATTTGTGTTTTTTATTCTTATTGAAAAACACAAAAAATGAAATATATAAAAATGTTTCTTACCAATATCATTGTAGGCGAAACTTGGTGTAAAATGCATGTGCAGATCTCCTCTGTAGTCGATCTCACCGTAAGAGTAGTTTTCGATGGCTATGACCTATCGATGCCACCAGAAAAAGAAGTCATCATTGTTGGGGGTTGGTACCCTACCACCTCCTAGATGCCTCATCATGTCATTCCACCGTGACATGGTTGGATCACATGGTCCATGTGGAGTAATCTCTACTATAGGGCTCAAACCTGGAACAATCTCAAAGAAAAAAATACAAAGAATGGATGCAAATATGAAATTCCTCTTTTTCCCTTGTTTGCAATTACTCATTTGGCTCTTCAGGTTAGCTAGAAGTGAGGTACACCAGTCATAAACAGTGGGTCGTAAACACTCCACCACATAGAACATGAGTGGCATTGATGCCTAGTGCAACAAGGCCAACCCCAAAATTGGTGTAAGTACAAGAACAACGATCTTTAAACACATGTTATCGATTGCCCTGATTGGGAGTTGGATCCCTACTTTATCTATGCCTTCAACACAGTGGGTGGAAATGTACTCCTCCATAATCATACCACCCCCAACTCCTCAGGCCTTGAGATTCAATACCTCACCCCAATGAGACAATCCTGTGATAAAATATATTTCGTACACTTCAATCCCCAATGTATTCCCATCAAGGTTGAAGGCCTCTATCTTCGGATCCCAGTAGTTTACTAGCAACTAGAGAAACCTCACTTGATCCCTCATTCCTTTGAGAGCCAAAAATTTATAAAGGCCACATATTTTTAAAGCTTGTTGGGCCCCTGCATTCCTTCCCACTGTTGCATCTATCTCTTCATGCTCTCTCTCCCTCCATTCAATCACCATCCTGCAAAGGAAAATCCATTTTTTTTAGTTAAATCCTTTCAAAAAAATGTTCACGGACTTGTACGCAGGTAGCTCGGTAATAGTCACGTATAGGGCTTAAAATATGAAGGCATGCTTCACTTTTCCCGTGTATATGGGGTTGTATATGCAACCCGATGAAATATCACCTGCATACACCCTAATTTACATATTACACCCTCTAATACTCAAAAAATGAGGCCTAGAATTAAATTTTAAACCATTGAAATTGTAGAGTGGATGGGAAGTTACTTGGTCCAGAAGGTTGTTGATTCTGTTGATCATAGCTCCCACAATCGACACTTGAATATCATGGGGAAAATGGCCTAAAATGCACTATGTGGGTGAAAAAACTCAAATGGTTTGGTAAAATGGTCTATTTTTACTATTAGTAAAAATGCTTTACCCACTTCATATAGTTTGTGCTAATTTTTTACCTTATGGACTAATAATGCAGTGGAAATATTTGGTTTTTTGTGGTTTTGTCGAGGATTTTTTGCAGTTTCCGGCGTCATAATGCTTGTTCATTCCTTCAGTAGGTATATTCTTTCACCAACATATAAGATAGGTTTTGACCCCATTTTACACTCTTGCATCACCCTATAACCATGATCCATACACCCTAGGTACGAATCCATTTATTAGCGACACATGACATTCCTACTACTACTAGAAGTGTAGTTATTAAGTGGTAGAGGCTTACCAAACATGGGTACCCTAGTTAAAACCTTTGTGCTATTTGGTGCCCATGCATAATTTATTACATAGGACTGGGAGTTCCTTGTAGTTCTGATATGACTTTGCATTCAAACCACATATTCTTACTCAAAAACATGTTGACCGTTACCTATGGGACTCCCCCTGAGTCTTGTTTAATCTCTTTTATGACTCTCTAAAAAATGAAAATATTGTCGAGTGAATTTGTCTCTTTCACACTCATTAAATGGATTTGAAAGGACGTTTATTTGGTGTAAGTTTAACCCTTTTTTTGGACCAAGTAGACTACTCATGGAAAAGAAATACTCTAGTCACCATTGTCTAGAAGAGTTCTCATGGGTATTATTTTATACCTTTTTGGGCCTAGGGGACTAAATCTATGAAAGAGGACATTATTTGGAGTTAAGTCATAATCACATTCCATCATCCTCCTTGCATTATTGATCATATTGTCGGTCCCCACTTTCTCGTTATAAGCCTCTTCCCTTAACAATTTGCATCACTAGCCAAGAAGAGACAATTTTATCTCCTTTACAACTTCACACCATCTACCCTAAGAGGAAATATTTCGTCAAGTGTCCATGACCCTCATGCACTTCCTTGAATTGAGAATAGGTATGTTCCATTCATTGAAGCTAGTTTCTTACTTGCGATACTCATTTCCTCTCCTGTATCATATCATTTCTTTGCCTATGAAAAAAATATGGTCGGGAAAAGAATATTGTCTCATATCGGCAACAGTCATGTCGCATTTCAAAAGAGCACAAACTTTTGAGTGTAATATCATCCAAAGTTTGTGTTTAACATGAAATTAGGAAGCTGAGATCATTACTTAGAGTTTACTATTCTGATTGGTTATTCTTCCAGTCCCTATGGAGAGTTCTTTGATGCCTCCTACATCACGAAGTCTTATCATCATGTCCATGTTGCATGAGTTATCCATATATCTCATACTCTTGTTCAAAGGAAGTCTATAAGCCTATGTCGGCCATACCCTCAGTATATCTCAAAGTCACATGAATTTGTAGTGCTATCATGCACCTTGGTCCTACTTTAGTTATGCGTAGGTAACCTTGAATCTATTAGTTGACATCTCCTCATTGTTCGTTGAATGGCGAGTTTCCCTTATGTTCGAAAGAAAAAAATATATTCACACATTGGGATTCATGTAGTCTCTTGGATTCCATTAGACTTATTGGTGGTTTCCTCACCTTTATTGAAAATATTCCTTATTGGTTTTTATTCAGAGGGTCTCTTTCGTGCACTACTTGCATCTGGTGAATGCAAGAGATGCACCAGGTCATTGGTTCGTTAACATCCTATTCATCCGAGCTCCTCCTAATCATCAATCTATTCCTTTGTACCTCATGCAAATTGATGATAGATTCCCTAAGCTCTCCTTTCAGTAGGTCTCCTTCCATCAAATCCAGCTAATCTATTCTAGAAATGAGACCTACAGTCCTATGAGTACCTAGAGGCTTGCAGTCATCAGTGGAAGGTTCTTCTGCCATCGACAATTGGAAATACATTAATGTCTCTTGATAGATGGATTATTCAATTATTCTACCTCAAAACCCTTATTCACACTTGTAGAATGTACTTGATGCCTTGATACCTACTTTCATTATTGGTAGGTTGCCTCACATTTTTTTGTGGTTGGGAATCCCTCCTACGGACTTAGCATTTAAGGGCTCTAATCATGCATGCAAAAAATGACCATTTCAAAGGCCTCTACTCTTTCCTATTCTCCCAACACAAAACACCACATTAATGCAATACAAAGGTGTAAATGAGATTCAATAACTCTACCTTAAGTCCTTGGTTTGATTTCGATCCCTTTACTTTCTCTCACTCTTCAATTGCAAGCCTCCTCCCAAAGTTGACCTACATTCACATATGAACAAACAAAAATCTCCAAACATGCATCTCATATACGAATTTTTGGGTTAGTTGTGACAATATCATAAAATAAACATTCAACTTGAACACGTGATATGGCAGGACGGGAAAAGTATTCCTTTTTGTATTAATATTCACAAGAGTAACATTACAATATGTGGTTTGCATTGCTCCTCGAAACTGGTCCTGGGCTACTCTTCAACCGTCCTCCAACTGCTTTGCTCTATACTTCTCTTTGCACAAGGATGGCTAAAGGTTGGGATAGGGGGAATGATCAATTGGGTATATTCTCTTTACTATGATTTTCCTCCTTTCAAATGGGACCCTTACCCATTCTTTCATAGGCTAGAAGGAGCTAGGTATTTGGTCAAATGATCGGCCATGCATGGCCAAAAGGTTTAGTTAACTTTCCCAAAGCTATGTGTTCCGTCAACAACTTTCCTTTTTTCATGATTTTGTAGGTACACGCGGGTTGTATTGGAGCAACTAGCATGCACATGCATTCAGTAATGGAGCAGAGCACATGGGACTTTATGAAGGGGGTTTTTAAGAAGAGTTGTTCAGTAGTGTTTTAGCAAATAAGGAGTTTGAGATGGCCTGATACCAGGTAAGTATGTTTGGTGCAATTTAGGGTTATAACAGATGCCCCCTGATGTGTGAGGTCAGAAGAGCATCTGATGGCCGAAATACATTATCAATATTCACCAATGTTCCAAACAAGTGAGCCCAAGGACCAGAAATCGGGAGGTGCTATCTGCAAAATAACAATTGTCTCACCGAGGTGGGCATACCCATGCTCGGGATGAAATAAAATCATGGCTACCAATCAAATACATTGTATATCCATGCCATATAATTATATAAAGTGTAGCCGCGAGCAATACACAACGGATCTACAGCTCAAAATGAAAAAGATATACATCTATAGTATCCATCTTCTAGAATTTGATAAGGCCTAATGGCTAGAGATGAGGTCTTCAGAGCTCGAGAAACAACTTCAAAATATTCAAAACTCAGGTAGGAGTGTAATATGAGTGTACAACTTCACTACCCAGAGGCCTTCGATGGCTCGTTGGTCATGGACTAGAGAATCTTGATGATCAGACTGAAGGCTTCATTGATTTCGAACAAAGACTTGATTGGACTTTTGGGATGGTCGAGCATGAGGGAAAGAGACAAACTGCAGAGGGGCCGAATCAGGATTCGAAAAACTTCCCTTGGAAAATAGCATGACAAATGATGAGACTCAGGTAGCATGGCATTAACATAAGTTCATGAGGCAAGAGACAATGCAAACTCTCCATATGTTTGGAAGAATAACCAAACGGAGGAGGACACAACTCAATGTAGTGGGAACAACTTCCTAAGGTCATATTAAATCCTAGGGCTTGACGAACAATTAGAAGGATGTGCTTTATCCAAGGGCGACTCATTGTGCTGCCAATACAAAGAAAATGCTTTTCCCTTCCTCTTTTCAGAGTATATTTGATTTTTTTGTCTTTTTCAATAATTTTGGAAAAAGAATAAAAGAGTGCTACGTTACAAAGGAGGAATGAGTGTCGCAAACATATGAGTTCGAGGCACAAGGACAAGACTAATGTTCAAAGCAAGGACACTTGGGAAAATATCCCTCCTGGGGCCGAAGATGTCAAGACGCAGAGGCAAAGTGCTACAGGGATTGCATATAAGGCATGCTTCAGATGGGTCAATTGATAGCAACATGGAGCTGACATTAGACCAAAGACGGAGGTAGGCAAATGTGATTAATAAGACACACAATGGTAACATCCTTTGATGTAAGTTTAACGAGCCCAGAGAAGGTAAGCTCGACGGTTTTTCATATTTAGAGAGTCTGAAAAAATGTAAAAGGAGACTCCATTGGGATAACTTTTTTGAAGGTAGTCTAGTCGGTTCGAAAAATGGGTAAACTAGCACCGACAAGACATCTATTCAAAATCATTTTAACGAGTGTGGTAAAGACAAGATCACTCGGTAATTTTTTCATTTTTAAGGAGTCTGAAAAAATATTAACTATGTACTCCGTCAAGAATTTTCTTCTGGACCATTTTAACGAATGTGAAAGAATAGGGTCACTCGACAGTCTTTTCAATTTTAGGGAGTCTAAAAAGAGCTTAACTATGGACTCCGTGGGGGTTCCTTTTTCATAAATTTAGTCCCTCGGGCCCAAAAAAGGGTTAAAATGATACCTGAGAATACTTTTCTATAGATCCGAGGCCTCTAGAGTATACCTTTGTTCGTACAGTTGACTGTCCGGACCGAAAAAGAGGTAAACTACCGTCGGACAGACGTGACTTCAAATTTCAGTTTAACGAGGATGAAAGGCCACAAGATCGCTCAACAATCTTTTCATTTTTAGAGGGTCTGAAAAGGGATTAAAAGAATACCCGTTGGGGGCTACGAATCATGTATGAAACTGGTTCAGGTAGAGCCCACTGCTAGGCTCATACCAAGAGTCTCTTTGATAGTCAACTTGAAAAGTCTCCCAAAAGGGAATAAAACACAAACCATGGTGTAAGTCTTCCCGTGGTATAGAAACCGTAGTCATGGCTTCAAGGATAGCCTCATCTAAAGGCAATTCAAAATCTGAGAAATCACGCAAATGAAGTTCAACAGTCCCAAAGGGTGAAGTAAACTAACCATACTCCATATGATGATGGAGGTTTTGGCCAGTACTTACTACTGGCAGAGTATATCAGTGAAGAATCACAAGCACGTGGGCTTAAGGATCTACAAATAGAGAGATCAGACTCAGAAGGATACTCAAGCTCACTTGGACCAAGAGGGGGAAGCAAGGGATCCCATGCCCCCATTGGATAAAGAAATGGATCAATTGTTGATTCCAAGTCTTGAGAAGGAAAACATGATTGCACAGGCTCCTGCTCAGAAGAAATTGAATGTCGAGGATAAGACGCCACATAATTAACCTGTGGCGGGGTAGATTCTACACGAATGCTAGGAACATATAAAGGGGTAGTCTAAAATAATGTCGAATTAGGATGGTGATTATCAGATGTCAACTGGTCGATAGTGACAATGCTTTCATTGCAAGGGAAATGCATCACTCGGAAGAGCGTAGACACCACAACATTCATAGCATATACATAATCATGCCTGAGAAGCATATTGAAATCTAACGGGCCTTGCACCACTATAACATCAATAAGGACAGTATTCCCACCTAAATATATAGGTAACTAAGGAAGAAACCCCAAATATTCACTAGGACGTCTGTCAAAAGCCAACAGCTCATGCGAAGAAGACACAAGCTCGGGAGATCCCAAGATTTTCCAAACCGAGGAGGATAAAATACTTGTGAAAGCTCCTTCATCCACAATACATCAATAAATGTTTGTTGAATTAACTTCAACCCTTATTTCCAAAGGTGCATAAGAAGGAAGATGAGGCTCAACAAGATCATTCCAATCAAAGGAAACCATCCTAGGGCTTGGAGGGGGTGTACTCAGAATGAGCAGAATGCCCCCTTTCTCTGAAAGTAATGAACTGGAAATGCTAAAAATATAGTCATTAGACACTTCACTCCCCAAGACAGGAGTGGGATCAGCTGAAGACTGCATCGGCGTGACCACTTTATCAATGAATGGTTGCATAGATTGAGAGACTACATGGTCTAAAGGCACCTCACCCCTCAAAAGAGGAGTGGGATCAGCCGATGACTGCATCGGCGTGACCACTTTCTCAACCAATGGCTGCATAGACTAAGAGACTACATGGTCTAAAGGCACCTCACCCCTCAAAAGAGGAGTGGGATCAGCTGATGACTGCATCGACATGACCACTTTCTCAACCAATGGTTGCATAGGATAAGAGACTACATGGTCTAAAGGCACCTTACCCCTCAAAAGAGGAGTGGGATCAGCTGATGACTGCATCAGCATGACCACTTTCTCAACCAATGGTTGAATAGGCTGAGAGACTACAAGGTCTAAAGGCACCTCACCCCTCAAAAGAGGAGTGGGATCAGTTGATTACTGCATCAGCATGACCACTTTCACAACCAAAGGATGAATAGACTGTGAGGAAACCTTAGAAGAATCAGAATCAGAAGATCTTGTAGACAGGGACCACAATCTTTGTACCTATAGAATGTTAGGTCACAAATGAGTAAGGTGATCTCCCTTGCAAATATTATAAGGAAACTTAGGCTTACATCCTATCCATATAGGTTTCTCAATAGAATCGATGCCTCTAGCATGACTAGTAGTGACTGGACTCTTTCCCCTAGCATGACTTGTAGAGGGTGGGTAATTTCCCCCAGCATAAATTGCAAAGGCTGGGTGTGGTCTTCAACGTGACTTGTAGAGGTTGTCAACCTATCTCCAACATGACTCACAGAGGTTGGCGATTTCTTCTTCCTATTCTTCCTCTTTCTATTTCATTTAGACTTCAGGTTACTAGTAACTGTACTTTTACCAAAGGTGAGATGAGGAGGAGAAGAATTTGTTGATGAAGAAACATTAACAGGGTGTCCATGACTTAAGGTGCTTAACTAAGAATCGTCAAGAGAATTCAGGACATTTGGAATGGTACCCAACCGAACCAGTGGTCCCACATTCAACCCAGGAATGTACAAAGTGGCCATCAAAGGGAAACCAACGTTTCCGAAGAAAGGAAAAGCACAAGAATCCCCTTGCGAAGGGGTTCCTTCTTTGGCATCATCAAGAAATTTATCCATGAATATCTTATGCAGAGGTTCTCCCCTTGCGAGATCATTCAAATCTGTAAAAGTCTCACACACTGACTCTGAAGAACCAGTGTTATCAAAACAACGCCTATAAAGAGGCAAATCCACACTTCTAAGCAGAAGACTGAAAAGTTCTCTCAATCGACGGAGTGGGCGGTCTACCACCCTAGGTCAGAGACCCAAAGACACAACTGACTAACTCACTATGGAAAACTAGGGAGAACAGAGAACACACTAAAAGTTCCTAAAGGATAATCAAGAAAATGACTAACTAGTTGGAAGACCAGTTACACCAACTAACACTAGAGCAACTTACCGGTGCAAGTGCAACTCGAATATGGAAGCACCCTCTGGGTATACTCTACAAAGCGTGGCTCGATGTCTTCCCTAGGTACTATGGAATACCCCCGCGGTCACCTATGTAAGTCCCTAAAATAAAGGCACCTAGGTTTCCAGCTCATGAACAATCACCAGTCGGGTATGGTCGACAGTCGGGTGGACTGCAATGAGCAGGGTATCAAGCCCGAAACCTATCAAGGGTATCGAAAGAAAGTATTCTGGAAGACAACTAATGACCTTGAATGGATTCGAGACCCACAAAGCTCCGTGGAAAATGTGATCAATGGAATCCCAAGACAAGTCCTCTATATGTGTTCCCCACTACACTTGGTCTGACTTTGGAGGGGTTATCTCCACTACCTTTCCGCACACGACCCCGTGTTTATCCCTTGTGTTAGAGGGGGGTCTTGAATAATTTCCACGTTACTGGACTTCTACACTCCTTAGCATAGACTCGTATGTTTTTTTAATAGCCTTGAAGAGTTTCCTCTCCAACCTAAATCAAGGCTCTAGCCTAATCTAATTGATGGACCCTACAAACATAAAGTCTAGTAAATTTTAATTAGCGTTCTTTTTACTGGCTTGATTTACTTAAAAAGGGTACGGTAGTGCAAATGATGTTGTTAAGAATCTTGCGAAAAATGATGAAACTTATATGAACACTGGCAAAGAATGATTATATATATATTTTTTTTTTTTGAAATGCTTTTAAAATTAGAAGAAAACACAATGCTATGCTAATTTATTTTTCTTTTTCAAATAACAATGCAAAGAAAATGCCTGGAAAGAAAGATATCTAACAAGCTAAGTTTTTTTTTATTTTTTATATTTTCTTCCAATCAAAGAAGAACTAACAAAACATTCTAAAATAAATTGATGAATGCATGATTTATGCCCCCCCCGGCCATGAGGGGGAATTTTTTTTCAAAATGCAACTCATTTTTCTTAAAATTTCAAGCTAAAAATAAGTTAAAAAAGCTATGAAACACAATAAATCTTCTAAATGAAAAAGAAATCTATAATAGAGTCCAAACCTAGGCTAATATGCTATGATAGAGACCAATAACCCTAAGAGGTATAACTCTTGACAAGTGATGCCAACACCCTCTACTCCACAACCCGCAGGCCAGAAGGTCCATGTCGACGCAGGATCTTTTCTTTTCCATGGCCCGAAGAACTCTAAGGCTCTTCTATTTCCCTATCGGGAAATCTTCACCCACAACAATCCTCGTGGGATCCCCTCTTTACACTCGGGGGATCGGACTTCGCGGGATCACGAGGTCAGTGATCGAGTATTGGACCCTCGAATCCCCGAGACCCGACAATAGTCAACGCTGACCTTTCCCTCTCCTATCGGGATTTTTTCCCTATCGGGGTTTTGGTACTCGCAATGTCGAGTAACTTGTTTTACCAACCCTCGAATCCTGATATGCTGAAACTATGACACACGCACGAGTTTGACTGGTCAACTGTCCTTCACTCCATCAGCGTTTCGGAATTCGCAATATCGTGAATCTGGATGCATAAGTTTTGGGACTTCTCGCCGCGAAACCCCGAAATGGTGTGCCACCTATCCACCTCGCTAAATCCGCTATGGCCCCAAACAAATATTTGGCTGTTGGGATATCGCGTATCGTGATATCGTGATTTCTGTTGCAATGTTACAAAGTTCCAACCCACGAAACCCCGATATGAAATTTCACGAATAAATCCGACGGCCCTTGTGGCTCGGATCTACGGTCCTACCCCTCCTGATATTTGAACCTCTAGGGAATACTTTGCCTATATCCCCCTGCTCCTCTATGAGATCTAACGGCTCACGGGATGTCGCGAATCCTCCTCAGAGAATACCAACCATCCGTTCCTCCTTGGCGATTCCTACGAATGACCAAGTGTTCCACCACAACTTGTCTACCTGTGGTGCGAACTTACGATGCCTTCTTAAATCTTCCAGTCGCAATTTCCCTACGTTGTCCTTCAGTAGTTTCGAAGGCCTTATCCTTCCTGAGATTTCAAAAGATCCCTGCACACACTCCTTTCAAACATGTCCCAGTGTTGAAATACTTCGACCTTGTGCACACCTGCAACAACAGTATTTAAATTCTTTGCTCAGACTTCCAACTCTGAGACTTAGCTTGGCCTGTGCACTCCTTGCACGACTCCTATGCCCAACTGCACTCCTAAGATGAATGAGAAAAAAATAAACCCGATCTGAACCCTCTGTCAACGCACTCCTTGCGGACACTTCAACTGCACTCCTTGCAGGAACTCTTGTTCAGATAGAGAAACAATTGAAACTCATTCCTTCTTCCTTTTAGACTTCAAACTTAAAACATGAAATCGTATACACAGCATATAAAGAAAATGTATAACAGGAAGCAAACGTTCATGAGCATATCATTTAAAGATGCATACACAGAAAACAAACACAAAAACCATGAGTTTGAGTCAAACTCTTCTATTAATTCAAATATCTATACATGGGTGTTCTTACACAACTCTCTGCTTCTCCTCTATGCTCTTCTTCCTGATCTAATGTTACAATACACAATGAGGGTGTCTATATCCTGTTTCCCTCTTGCGCTCTCAAACAGTCTAATCTAGAATTAAATTCTATCTACCTGCATTAACTACTTTAAATGCCTTCTACCTACTAAGGACGAGAGATAATGGCTCAAGGTCCGTTTACATTATACAAGTGTGCCTCTTCTTAATGGATTCATTTAAGATTGTGCAACAATTTCAAAGTAACTTCAAAATGTGTGTTGGCACTTATCCAGTTGTCCCTTGCTTCTGCGTTGGCTCGCTTGATGTTGGCGATGCTCCTGCATCATACTCCCTCGCTTGAAAAATTTCATGGGCTCCTATCCATGAGCTCACACATGGTTTGTCCATGCTTATGTATTTCTGCTTCGGTCTCCCAGCTGGCATATTCAACTGGATGGTTCTTCCACTTGACCAGATACTCAAAGTATTGCTTTTGCCTGGTCCTCTTGCTCACTCTCTTGTCCAGTATGCACTCCACCTGTGGCTCCTTTGTTACTGGCATCTGATTTGTCCACTAGATAACTGGTTGCTCATCTCCAGTCCCTGCTTCTTCAGCCTTGTATGGGTACAAATCTGAGACATTGAATATCAAAGAAATTCCGATCCCATCGGGTAATTCAATCTCGTAAGCATTCGCCCCAAATTTCTTCAAGACCCTACATGGCCCGATTTTATTCATCTTCAACTTATTATATGTTCCTCTTGGGAACCTTTCCTTCCTTAAATGTGCCAGAATCAAGTCACCAACCTCAAACTGAAGTTGTCTCCTATGTTGATCTGTTCTACGCTTGTATTCTTGGCTTGAATTCAGCAGTCGCTCCTTCACCTGGCTGTGAAGTTCTTTCATCACCTCTGCGGATTCTTCTGCACTAGCGCTTCTAGTCGCAGTCTATTCTAAATCTCTTGGTTCAGAAATTCCCCTTGGATTCATGGCATAGACAATCTGAAATGGACTCTTCCCTATGCTCCTGTTAACTAAGTCATTATACGCAAACTCTGCCTGTGGTAATATGTTGTCCCACTGGCTATGGTGTTCTGTCACCAAGATCCTCAGCAAGTCTCCCGGACTTCTATTCACGACTTCCACCTATCCATCCGTATGAGGATGATAAGACAAACTAAATGCCAAGTTAGTTCCTAGCTTCTTCCATAAGGTCCTCCAAAAATTCCCTATGAATTTGGTGTCTCGATTTGAAACTATGCTTCTCGGTAAGCCATGAAGTCGAATGACCTCCTTGAAAAAAAGGTTCACAATGTGAGTTGCATCACTGGTCTTCTGACATGGAATGAAGTGTGCCATCTTGAAAAATCTATCTACCACCACAAATATTGAATCACAACCTCTTTGTGTTCTTGGCAACCCTAATATAAAATCCATGCTGATTGCATCCCACGGCCTCTCTGGTATGGGAAATGGTTGATAAAACCCTGCATTGTGTCTTCTTCCCTTCAAATGTTGGAAAATCCTACATCTGTCCATGAATCTCTTGACATCTTCTCGCATTCCCGGCCAAAAATATGACTCATTCAACTTTGTGAATGTCTTGTCTTGACCAAAGTGCCCTGCTAGTCCTCCACTGTGTTTCTCCTTCAACGAATTCTCCCTCATGGAGAATTTCGAAATACACAGTTGATTACCTCTAAACAATAATCCTCCCTAGATCATATACTCTATCCATTGACCTCTATCTCTGAGAATTGGATTCTCAGCTGCTTCATATGCCTCCTTAAAATCCTGGTCATCTGCGTACATGTCCCTGAGATCATCAAAACCCAACGTTTTGACTTTGAACTCCTGCAACAACAAACACTTCCTGCTCAAAGCATCAGCCACTTTGTTAGCAGTTCCGGAAATATGTTTGATCAGAAAAGTGAAATTCTGCATATACTCAACCCATTTGACATGTTTCTAATTCAACTTTTCCTGTTGAGTCACAAACTGCAGTGCATGATTGTCACTGTACAATACAAACTCCTTCGGGATCAAGTAATGCCTCCATTTCTTCAATGCCTATATGATAGCATAAAACTCCTTATCGTACGTGGAGTACTTCACTTTCACCTCATTCAGCTTCTCACTGAAGTATGCTATCGGCATGTCTTCTTGACTCAAGACCACCCTGATTGCAAATCCACTTGCATCTCATTTCACGTTAAATGTCTTTCGAAAATCCAGCAACACCAACACTGGTTGTTCCGTAATCTTCCTCTTCAACAGACTGAAACTCCTTTCAGCTTCTTTTGTCCAGTGAAAATACTTGTGTCTTTTCTTCACTGTATCCATCATCGCTGCACTAATTCCACTGAAATTCCTGATGAACTTCCGGTAGAAACTAGCCAATCCGTGAAAACTTCTCACCTCGAAAATATTTTTCCATGATGGCCAATTCTTGATCACTTCCACCTTATCTGGATCCATTCTCAACTCATTTGCCAAAATAACAAACCCCAAGTAAATGAGCTCTGTCTTCATGAATGAGGACTTCTTCATGTTTATCAACAGCTTCTCCTGCTGCAATTTCTGCATCACTGTAGCCAAATGCTTTAGATGCTCTGCCACTGTTTTACTGTAAACCAGTATGTTATCCAAATATACAATGACAAATTTCCCGATGAACTCCCTTAGGACTTCGTTCATCAACCTCATGAAGGTACTCGGTGCATTTGTTAAGCCAAATGGCATAACAAGCCATTCATACAACCCTTCATTGGTTTTGAATGTTGTCTTCCATTCATCACCTTCTCTCATGCGAATTTGATGATAACCACTTTTCAAATCAATCTTTGAAAAATACTTTGCTCCACTCAAGCAATCCATTAGATCATCCATCCTTGGCAATGGAAATCTATACCTGATGGTTATCTTATTAATCACCCTCGGGTCAGTACACATCCTCTAGCCTCCATCTTTCTTCAGACTGAGTACTGTTGGAACAACACATGGACTCAAGATTTCCCTAACCAAACCTTTGTCCAACAAATCCTGGACTTGCCTTTTAACCTCTTCATTCTCTTGCGGCGTCAATCTGTACGTGGCTTTGTTTGGAAAACTAGCTCCTGGTATGAGATCAATATGATGACTCACACTTCTAATCGGTGGCAACGAACGAGGTAATTCGTCCATTATTATATCAGTGAACTCTTCCAGCAGTTCCTGAACTTCTTCTGGTAAATCGTCCACCCTTGTGCTAGTCAAAAAAATTCTAGGCTTTCTGAACACAACGAACTGTGGATCCTCCTTCTTCTTAACCTCTATAAGAAGTTCCTTCCCACTCATGAGAAGTACTATGTTTCTTACCTCCAGGTTCACCTCCTTATCCTTGATTGGAAGCAACATGTGTGTCCTCCCATTCTTCTCTAGGGTGTACGTGTTCATTCTCCCATCATGAATCACATTCATGTCATATTGCCATGGTCTACCCAGCAATAGATGACAAACATCCATAGGAATGACATCACATAAGATA
>SNQJ01S0080331.1:0-10414 GCA_010110895.2 Picea sitchensis | reverse complement strand
GGTGCACATGCAGAGACAAAGAAGAAGAATAGAAAACACAAGAATATGCGAGCAGGAAGACATTGATTCAGGCAGAGCACAATAGTGTAGCATAACAATGATAAGACTGGTAATCCATTGTTAAATAATGTATCACTGTATAAATTTCAGTAACAAAGATTTATATCTCAGGGTGGTAGGTTGGTGCTAGGGAGGATTGTTTTCCTCAGAGTTTCAAGTGGGTTCTTGAACACAGGGAGTTGTAGCTTCCATCTAGTTGCAGCCAAAAAAACCAGGGTGGTAGGGTTGTGCAAGGGAGAACTATTGTTCTTTGTTATATAAGTTGGTGCCTGTGTAACTGGAAGTTGGTGCTTCCATCTAGTTGGTGCTGGAACACTCAGGGAGTCGGTGCTTCCTTCTAGTTGGTGCTAGAGAATCCAGAGAGTCGGTGCTCTCAACAAGTTGCAACTTGTACAGGTCGGTTCCTGTGTGTCTGGAAGTTGGTGCTTCCATCCAGTTGGTGCTGGAACAAAAAGGGAGTGGGTGCTCTCAGGAGTTGCTTCTTTTAAATCAGAGGTGGTAGCCTCAAAAGGATTTGGTGCTCATAAGAATGATAATGTACAGAAAATAAAGATTACTTATCATATCAATAAGAAGAGGTTTTTCCCTTTATGGGTTTCCTCAGGAAATATCTGTCTTTGTATATTTCATGTGTGTGATTGATGTTGAATATTCTATTGCTTACTTCCCTGCATTATTGTGATCATCATTGAGTGTTCTGTAAAGATTTTAAAATGGGCATAATTGTTTAATCACAGTAACAATTGATTCACCCCCCCCCCCTCTCAATTGTCCAACAATTGGTATCAGAGTGGGTTCCTTTTATTTAAATATAGATCAGTAAGCTTAAACATGACAAGTCATGAAGGAACTTTAACCAATAAGGCCCCCTTGTTCAATGGAACAAAATTTGGTTTCTGGAAAGTTAGGATGAGAACCTACATAATGGATTTAGGTGAAGATGTTTGGGATGTGGTAAAGATTGGTTATGTAAAGCCAGTTGTTCTAGATAATAATGATGAAAAGATAGAAACCAACTTCAACGCTAAGGCTATGAATGTTATTCTGAGTGGGCTTGCAGAAGAAGAATTTGTAAAAGTTATGCACTTAGAATCTGCCAAAGAAATGTGGGACAAACACATTAGCAGTTATGAAAATAATGAGAAGGTAAAGAATTCCAAAATTCAAACCTATAGATTACAGTTTGAACAACTGAAGATGAATGAGGATGAAACAATTAATAAAGTTTTCTTAAGAGTTGAAGAACTAGTAAATGTAATGAAAGGACTTGGTGAAAAAATTGAGGAAGCCTTTTTAGTTCATAAAATTTTGAGATCTCTGCCAGATAGGTTCAACCTAAAGGTGTCTTCTATAGAAGAAATTAATGATCTAAAAAATCTTCCTTTTGATCAACTTCTAGGAATGTTGACTGCATATGAAATGAGGATAGTTAAAGATAAACCCACCTCTAGAGAAGAATCACTTAAAGCAGATAAGAATGAGGATTCTGAGCTTGATGAAATTGAAGCAAAATTTATAAGAAGACTAAAGAAAGGATCAGGCAAGTATCAAGGTAAGTTTCCCTTCAAAATTTTTAACTATGGAAATATAGGTCACTTTGCATCTAAGTGCCCACACAAGAAGAAGGACCAGAACTCTGAACGTGAAGAGAAGTACAAATCCAATATATTTGTTAAAAAGAAAAGTTTATGTCTAAACAATGATGACTTTTCAGGAGACACAGATAGTGACTCTTCTTGTGAAGATAAAGTTAATGACTTTATGCTTATGACCAAAGAGGATTATGATAATAAAAGAACAGGAAATGATGTTAATGATGAAGAAGTTGTGGTTGATATGGAAGGTGAACTAATTAGTTCTTTAGAAGATATTGACAGACTCAAACTTAAGAAGAGAAAACACAAAACAATTGTTGATACAGTTCGAGAAAGACAGTAAAAAACTTGATGAAGACTTTGTTCTACTAAAAGTGGAATTAGAAGAGGCAAAGAAAATAGAGGACATTCTAAAACAACAGTTATCAGAGAAGAAGGCAAGATGTTAAACTTTGGAAGAAGAAGTAGTGAAAAATAGAAAAGAGGTGGAGAAGTTTCAAGCCTTGTATCACCAGAATCTGTCAAGTATTAAAGCCTTAGAAGGATTAGACACCATTCTAAATCAACAAAGGAACCCAAATTTGAAAACTGGTTTGGGTTATGAAGAGGGATCAAGTAGTGGTCATCCAAGCAACAAATAATCCATCAAGTTTGTCAAATCTATAACCAATGACAATAACAAACCTGCAGAAACAAAGGAAGATAATCAACCACCAAGGAGGAGTAAAGAAAAAGGTGCCAAAACTGAATCTGTAGAACAAAGAAATAATACACCCTATGCTCAAGGAAATCATCAGCATGGAAGAAATCAACCTGCTCAAAGAAGACAACCATTTTCTAGGTACAAAGAGTTTTTCTATGGATATTGTTTCTACTGTTCTAACTTTGGCCACAAAGTTGTAAATTGTTCCTTAAGATTTAGACATGAGAAATCAAGAAACCCAAGGAATAATTATCTTCCACAATAAATAATGAGACAACCAAGTAACAAACAAGCACAGATTACAAATTTTCAAATTAATTTTAGAGACATGCAACTGAGGAGGTCAAGAAATAATGAACAACCAATGAGTAGACAACGTTGCACCAATCACTTTGACCTATTGAACAATGAGCTCGAATGTTATAACTATCATAACTTTGGCCACAAAGATGAAAACTGCCATCTGAAGAATTACAAAGAAGATCCAAGGATAAATCCCTTAGCTAAAAATGCCAGCACATGGAAAAAGAAAGATAGTGAAAAATGTGGTCTAGTACTTTCAGCTCAAAAACAAAAAGACCCCTGGTATATAGACAGTGGATGTTCCAAACACATGACTGAAGACAAGGATAAGTTTTTGTCTATAAGTAAAAGAAAAACAGGAAATGTAACCTTTGGAAATGATGAACCAGGTAAAATAAAGGGTAAAGGGATAGTGAGTTTGAGTAATGGCAAAGGAGATGCCCAGGATGTTCTACTTGTAGATGGGCTGAAACATAATTTTCTCAGTGTAATTCAAATGTGTGACAGAGGCAGTGAAGAGGTGTTCATGTCCAAATATTGTAAGATAAAGTCTGTAAACTCAAAACAAGTAGTGGATAAAGGCATAAGGTTAGATAATGATGTTGATATTGAATCCTCCCCTGCAAGAAAAGAAGAAGACTCAGATACAATAAAAGAATGTTATGTTAGCATTTATCCCATGGAAGAAGTAGAAGAAGAATCATGTCATAAGATGGAAGCATAAGTTTGGAATATTAGAAAGAAGGTTGATAAGTCAAACACCCAAATCAAGTTCTTGAATAGTTCCATGATCCTCGATGAGATCTTGGATAGTCAGAGATCACCAAATGATAAATCCAGTCTTGGATACAACAAGGAATAAATCAGTACTCCTAAGAAACCTGATGCAAGTCCTTCATTTGTAAAGGGTGAAGACAAGTCTGACATAGTTCCTTCATTTGTAAAAATGGAAAGCAGGTACGACTTAGGTTCTTCATGTTCAAAGAATGAAAACAATACTACAATATTTAGAATATTAGATCAAGAAAGACACCCAAAAGCTACTCATACACCTCAAAGTAAGTTTAGAAGAGAGACACCTTCATGGATGAATCAAAGGAGGTATGAGAGTGTTTGTAATGTTTATTATTTTTCCTTGTGATGAATATGTTCATAAAATCCTTGGATTGTAGGCATCATAGAAGAAAAATATGAGCTACAATTGCGCATTTTTCCACTAGGACAACGACATCTGCAACAACAACATTCTGATGTACAAAAATGATATACATGACATCCTGTAGAGATAACAAGAGGAAATACCTTGTCAGAAAGAGATAACCTTTTACCAAAGGGGGAGAGCAGTCAGAAGAAGAGAGAGAAGAGTGACAGGGGGAGTCATTCAATTATGACAAGAAAAGGTTGATGAAGGAGTCCCAGTAAGAGAGGTGAGAAATATTGAGTCTTCTACAGAGGACACAACTGAAGATGAAGATGAACAGGTCCAAGAATCAAAAGGAGAAGACTCTAATTTAGATACAAATACTTTGCAGGACTCAAATAAGAGAATCCATCCTTTCAGGAGGAGTATGGGGGTTGAATATCTAATACCTCCGGAAAGTACTACAACAGCTTAGGGGGAGCATGTTTTCTTTGACATTGATGTCAAAGGGGGAGAAAAAGTTGTGGTCTGGATGCTACAGTTGGAGGTCTAACCATAATAGTGTAGCCTTTCAGCGTTGCCATCAATGCCAAAGGGGGATATTGTTGGCATCTTTATAGGCAGAGTGTGCTTGTCATTGATGGAAAGAACAACAACGATGATGGAAAACAGAAAGAAGAGTAAGCTCAGAAGGATGAGCTAATGATATGCAGAGATCAAAACTCTAAAAGGAAAGCACAATACATAAGAAAATGAAGATAAAAGCTCAGGAGGGTTAGCGAATGAATATCTAAGCTTAGGGTGAGAAGATTCAACAACCATCCGATCAAGAAATTGACTGTGTTGATCATCTTGTATTATGGACGTCATTCATATGAGTGATCACAGACTTGAGGATCGTTGGAGGATCGTGACCATCGGATCTGCAAGATAGATCAATGATAGGGATAAATTGCGGGGAGAGAAAGAAGAATTAATGAACTCACTAGTTCTAATCCTGCAATTGGTCTAGATCGTTAGATCTCATAGACTCAGAGATCGACGATTGTGGTTGATCCAAAAAGTGATCAGCTTAAGTCGGAAGTCCCAAAGTGGTTTGGGGCCATCCAAAGTTTCGAAGTCCCAAAGTGGTTTGGGGTCATCCATCATTGAGGAGGGCAGGTGGCACAAGATCCACAACTTCGAAAGTTTGTGGATGGGTAGAACGTGAAAATTACCGAAGACAAATCTCGATTGTTGATCGTCAAGGGGAGTATGTGTTAGCTGATCTAAGATTTGGGAGAAATCTCACTTCAAGGATTTCTAGTTGAGACTTGAGAATTCTGAAGTCTGGAGACGCGAAAAGATCGTGATCGTTGATCTGAAAGGGACACATGTCAGTGGATTTTCAGCTCTGGGAAAAAGAAAAGGAAGGTTCAAAGGTTGGAAAGTTGAGATTTCCGAACCCCAAATACCCAAAGGGATTATCACCGTTGATTCAAGAATACCACACGTCAATAGATCATGGACTCTGGGTGAAATGCTCTGGGAGAAAGCGGAGTTTGAGAATCGAGACTCCCGAAGCTTGAAAGGAGAAATCGATCTCGTCCGTTGGTTTGGAGGGCCACATGTCACTTGGTCATTGAGACTAAGGATCGTGCGTGGAAAGAGGAAATAAGGTAGGAAAATACAATAGATCAGAGTCATTGATAGAGGGAATCTGTCAGAGACTACGAGATCACTAATCACACCTGATTGAAGGATCAGAAGTTTCTCGGAAGTTAATTTTTTGAGGGCAGGTCGCAATTGAAACCACGGTTTTAGAGAAAGGGTGCGTGGTAGCTGGAGGTGGATTGCGAGGAGAAAAGTGGTTGATCCAAAAAAACTCTTAGACACGCCCGCAATCGTTCGCTTATGCAAGGACGTAGCCTGAGGTTGCATGCGATAGGGGGCTAACGAGAAGAGAGATCGCGCCTGCAATCACGTGGTCACAAGAGACCATCACCCAAGGTTATATTAGGAAACATAGCTAGTGCTCACAAGACCAAGTTTGGGAAGCGCCTTTTGGATAGGTGTCTCATCACATCTTGTGGTCACGTGAAAGGAAAGGGTTTAGAAAGAAAATCTATCGCCTATTGTGAAGTTTTTCTTAGGAAGGGGAAGGCACCAAAGGGATGAGCGCGTAGAGGTTTTCTCTGTAACTGTCGGACTGGACTGGATGTACCTGTCAGAATGAAGTGATTGTATCTGCCAGATAATTCGAAGAGCTTCAGGGTGATCGCCAAAGAATACAAAGAGTCTTGAGGTAACTGCCAGTGGAATGAAGAATCATCATAGAGACAATTGACAGATGGAAAAGTGTTGAATACTGTAACTGCCAGAGAAGCCAAAGAATCTCAGGATAACGACCACTGATGAAGAACATACTCATCATAATCGTTAGAGAGGATGAAGAGTGGAGTGTATGATTTGGCAGAGGACTTGGCATGATAAATATACGCAGAAAAGAGAAGAGATGGTTGTTGTTGTTGAGAGATATTCATGCAGGTAGAAGCATGTTGTGTGCAGTAAATGCATAGAAGAGGCATAGCACATAGAATGGAAATAACACACAGATAATAAAGCGCATAAGAAAGACATAGAATGAAAATGCATATTTGAGAGAGGAAGAGAAAGTGGAGGTGCTCATGCAGAGACAGAGAAGAAGATCATAAAGCTCAAGAATATGAAAGCAAGAAGATAATGATGCAGGCAGAGCATAGCAGTATAGAATAATAGTGATGAGATTGGTAAGCACTTTGACAAACACTGTATCATTTTAATAAGTTTTAGTAACAAATTTTTTATAATCAGGGTGGTAGGGAGGTGCTTGGGAGGATTGTTTCCCTCAGAGTTTCAAGTGGGTGCTTGAACACAGGGATTTGTAGCTTCCATCTGGTTGTAGCCAGAAAAACCAGGGTGGTAGGGTGGTGCAAGGGAGAACTATTGTTCTTTGTTATACAGGTTGGTGCCTATGTAACTGGAAGTTGGTGCTTCCATCCAGTTGGTGCTGGAACACTCAGGGAGTTGGTGCTTCCTTCTAATGGGTGCTAGAGAATCCAGAAAGTTGGTTCTCTCAGCAAGTTGGAGCTTGTACAGGATGGTGCCTCTGTGTCTGGAAGTTGGTGCTTCCATCCAGTTGGTGCTAGAACACAAAGGGAGTTGGTGCTCTCAACGATTTGTTGCTTTTAAATCAGAGGTGGTAGCCTAAAAAGGAGTTGGTTCTCATAAGAATGATACTGTACATAAAATAAAGATTACTTATCATATCAAGAAGAAGAGGTTTTTCCCTTTATGGGTTTCTTCAGGAAATATCTGTCTCTGTATATTTCATGTGTGTGATTGATGTTGAATATTCTATTGCTTACTTCCCTACATTATTTTGATCATCATTGAGTGTTATGTAAAGAGTTTAAAATGGGCATAATTGTTTAAGCACAGTAACAAATGATTCACCCCCCCTCTCAGTTGTCCAACACCTTGTTCGTGACTATGAGAGCCTACTGCATATGTCTACTTTGTATTTCCTATTCATGGCCATGAACAACTATTTGATATAATTCCACATGGATCTGCAATGTAATTCAGATTGGCATCCATGTGTACAAAGTCATTATGGATTGTAATATTTTCATGAGTAACTAGAACTTCTAGCTAAGTCTCCATTACTCCACTTATGGGAATTATAATGTATTTTGACCATCGCAAATACTCATATGACCTCACATATTAGGGGGCATATGTTACAAAAAAATTTGCCTCACCCCATGCAACTTGCTTGGATGGCCTTTCCATTTCCCTATGCATACTTGAAGTCCCTTTTTGTACCTTCCATAACCAAAAAAACACATTTTTCTACATATATGCACCCTATCAGTTAGACAACAAGCGTATACGCATGTTGCTCCAATACAACCTGTGCACATCGGGTTTGGTACTCAAAATTAAAAATTATATCGAGTTTCCATGCCATGTCATGAGATCCATGATCCTTGACCTTCCTTATACTAGAAACTCTCTGACTTGGCCCTTCAAGTTCCATTTGAAGGCAATAAATTGATCCATATCCAAGCCTTGAGGAGATTAAACAATTAAACTTTGAGAGGAAATATACTCTCGAGAAATTTCACTTCATATTGAGTTTGCATCCCTTTGTCCTTGAAAGTCTGAACCCCTTGTTCAACCCCCAAGATCTTTCTTCTTTATGATGGAGAACCTCACTGTATCCTTTATATGAGCTTGCCTTTGGTGGAGGATTGAAGTGGTGGAGGCCCAGCTGGAGGGACTTAGTTTCTCGATTCCGATATGTGTCATTACAGAAGTTTGTCACATATATACTTTTGTTGATTATTTTAATAGAAATACTCTTTTCTTGCCCAATTGATATCTTGCAAATATTTGAATTATTATTCCATGGTCATATTTGGCATGTATGTTAATGGATTATTCTAATCTATATGCTAACATTATATATTATCGCTATATGCTTGTGTATCTTGGTTATTGAGGACAAGTTGCAGGTATAGAACTTTGAGTTGCGTGCTCAATGGTGGTCTTCATCGAACGTTTAGACAAGGTAGGATCTTGGCCTTGTCTTGTTAGCATTTCATTTATATAGCATATTTGGAATTAGAGTTTATTTCTGCGTGTCATTCCATGTGTTGTGGTTTACCCCATGCCATAGAGAGATTTCCCTTAAAACACAAGTTAGGCAAAAGAGTAACTTAAATTCTATTTAGTAAATACCAAGTGTAATTTTGGTTTCCCATTTAAAAAAACCACATGGGAAAAGTGTTCTTATGATTTTTTTCCATTTGTTATGGGGTCTCCCTACAATCATTTACCATTTTTTATTATGTCTCCCTACACTCCTCAATTGGGTATCCCTATGGCAACAAACAAGTATGAACATGGGCTCTAATAGTAGAAAATCTTCCTTCTCCTAGTGACATGCCTACACCAAATAATTTTAATATTTAATACTTAGGAATGAACACACATAGATTGTCAACTTGTCTTTTTAAGTGATTCTTTATTGGGTTGCATTGGATTCTTCATTGATAATTCTTCAAATAATTTAACTTTTACTGATTTCTTACTTTCCTTATTTTTCTTGATTTTGTAGTATATTGAATTTATTGAATTTATTTTTTATAGGAATTTTATATTGTAAATGATAAGGGTTGGTTGTGGTCAAGCATCATAGAAACTATGAAAAGATGTGAGTGGCCAAAATCCGAATCTAACTGGCTTTAATAAAGTTGATGCTAAATATTGGGATTAGACTTGGCTCTGATACCAATGACATTAAAACAGATGATTTATAAAAGAATATCCGACATAAAAAGGACATTAGGTCAAAATATATAAAGGACAAATAATATATAAATAATTGAATAAAATATGAATGATACAATACAATGTGACAATGTACTTAGACACATTGACTAGCCATAATGGTTGATAGGTTTTGTCCTCTAGCTAGAATGTGTCACTTCATTTATTGTATCGTTTATTATTATTTATTTGATGTTTATTTATATATTTATGTTCATTACATATTCCAGTGTGCAAAATTATGGTTTCTAAAGTGCTAAATCTAGTTCTAAATGTATCAATATTGCATTCCAAAATTCCAAAAATGGATTTGAAATTTACATTTTTAGAATCTGATTTATTTATTTATTTAATTTTACACTTTCTAAATCCAATTTTACAATTTCGGAATCCGATATTAGTGAACTGGAATATGATATTTCAGTTTTGAAACTACAATTTCATACCATAGAAGCATTGATTTCACTTTTCTTCGAAGAGACTTAAATTGAAATTAGTCCAAATTTAATGAAATTTACATTTAATCATATTTTTGGATTTTTTTAAGGTATCCCAATATAGGCAAGGGTAATGATTTTGAACATTGTATAAAGGTGACCTAGTCAAGGTATACATCTAGAAAGGATAGAGTCTAGGGCTTGAATGATTATGAGGGAAATTGAGGACTAGTTGAGGGGGCAACATGGAGAATATGACGATACTTAATGGGAGTTAGCGAAGAATACCTTATGAACCCTTTTGATAATAGGTAAACTTATTCAAACATAAGTCTCACACAAAATATTAAGGGTAGATTGTAGCTAACTCTTTTTATCACCGACACATCTCCAATTGTACCACTTTACATTGAATCCCATAAAATTAACTTAAATGTGATGATGCCTATCAAATTATATTGCTTCATCACTATAATTTCAATATCTTTTTGCAAACAAACTAATTAACATAGAAAGAAATGCATTCTCATGGGAATACCATTCTTTGCAGAAGATTTGTTTTTTAGGATTGAATCTAGTTGTTACAAAGTTCTTCTTAGCTTCATTTTTTAACATGAAACAACTATCATTTTTACTTTGCATTGTTCTTTGTTTTTTTTAAAAGAAAGACCACGGATATTTTTAATTTCTCCTTTTTTCTATTGTGCTTATAAAAACTTCTTCCCCTTCTTGTCCTACAAAGGGAATAGTTATAGATATGGTTATTTCTTAATATACATTTTAGTAAAAGTGGAATTCATAGATGGTCTCTGGAATGGTT
>SNQJ01S0080330.1:73298-94628 GCA_010110895.2 Picea sitchensis | reverse complement strand
ATACTTGGCCAACATGCCACCCAAAAAGGGAACTTCTACACCAAATAAGCCTCCATAAAATTCTACTTGGACTCTTGATGAAGGTGAAGAAATGCATAGGGACATAAATGATTTACAAAAGAATATAGTAACAAAATATGAACTACAAGAGATGGAAGCTAAGTTGGAGGCAAAGATGGATGGTTTAAAAGAGGAGATAATGGAAGTATTGAAACATTTCGTAACAGAGAAGACACCTGAAAGTGAAAATGCATCCCACAAAATTCATGATGGGGAAATAAGGAAGGTGAATCAAGAATGGAGAAACTCCAACTTTGGGTTGAAGACCAACCACATTCCTCAGATCGATATGAGGAAGTTTGATGGCAAGAACCCAATCACATGGATACTTCAGATGGAGCAATTCGTTGATCTACATAATGTGACACATACACAAAAGGTACAAATTTCTTCTTTACATTTAGAACCCAATCAATTTGTATGGTATCAATGGATTTTTTCTCACAAATCACTTGTCACTTGAACAATTTTCACAGAAGAAATGATAGCACACTATGAGGATACAAGGAGAAATACCTTCTTTAGCCAATTGATAAATCTCAACCAAAAGGGTTCAGTTATCGAGCACATTGAGAACTTCCAAAGATTGAATATAAAGGTAACAAATATTTCAGATGAGCACTTGATTGATGTATTCATAGGAACTTTAAAGGATAAAATTAAACATGAGGTTCACCTTTGGGAACCCAAATCATTGGAGAATTCATTTAAGGTGGCAAGAAATGTTGAAATTAAAAATATGTCTATGGCTACTAGAAGGACTAATCCTAACATCTATAGAGAGAACAATGCTCCTTAGAAGGACTAATCCCAACATCTATAGAGAGAACAATGCTCCTTCTTCTAGTAAACACCTCAACCTACAAGGTTGACACCTCAACAATTGGAGGAAAGAAAAGCAAAAGGTTTATGTTTCTTTAATTGTGACAACAAGCATAGTAAGGGACATAAGTGTAGTGAGAAGAAATTATTCTACATAGATTGTGAAGACTAAGAAGAACAAGAACAAGAACCATCTCAAGATGAAAACGTAGAAGGCTCTCTGCCCAAGAGTTGACTCCCATGACATTGTGTAATGCATTGGCATGAATCATCACTCCTCAAATCCTCAAGATCTAAGGATACATAAAAAAGAAAGGTAATAGTCCTAATTGATTCTAGTAGTACCTATAATTTGTTTGTTTTAAGTAAATTATCCAAAGCTCTTAATTGATTTGTATATCCAGCAAGCATAATTTCAAGTAATGATTGCATGGAGGAACTATTAATTGCTCTGGGAAAATGCAGTAAGATCAATCTTACTATGGGGAATATGTAAATAATAGTCCAGTCTATTAAGTGGCACCATGGGTGGTGTGGGTGTTGTACTAGGAACTAATGGTTACAATCATTAGGAACAAAGGGTTTTAATTTTCAAGAACTTTTCATGAAATTTTCATCGAAGGAAAAGAAATTGAGTTAAGAGTATCACAAAGGGAAACTTAGTACAGTGATAAGCTCTAATGGCATGACAAAATTGTTGAAAAGGCATCAAGGTGTTATTGCACAACTATGCTCACTAGATGTTCAAACATCTAAGCCATCTATTCCTCAAGATACTCAAGGATCATTGATAAGCATTCCAAAGTATTTGAAGATATTCCCAAAGGTATTCCACCACTCAAAATCATTATCATGAATTCACCCACTCCTCGAGTGTTCCTCCCAAAACAAGCCATGAGAATGCCCTTATGCCTAGAAGAGTGAAATTGAGCCGCGATGGGTTGAAGAAATGTTAGAGGATGGCATTGGACCTAGCCAATGTTCTTTGCACTGCTGGTAATGGTATTCAAGAAAGATATCTCATGGCTGATGTGTCCATATTATAGAGAGCCTTCAACAAGATCATTGATAAAGATAAGTTTCCCATTCCTTCATTGATGCAATTGTTATATGAACTACATGAGAAATTCCATTTCACAAAATTGGATCTTCGCTCGGGGTATCATCAGATTGAATGAAGGAAGAAGATATCCCAAAAGCATCATTCTCCAAACCTCATGAAGGCCATTATGAATTTTGGCCATGCCTTTGGCCTTACAACACACCTTCCATTCCAAGGGTTGATGAATTTCATTCTTCAAGCTCCCTTCCTTCGAAAATTTGTGTTAGTATTTTGATGATATACTTGCTAATCTATAGTAAGTCTTTGGAGGATCATGTGTGACATGCTGATAAGGTGATACAATCACTAAAGGAAAAACAATTATATGCCAAACCATCCAAATGTTTCTTTGGAGTGAAGGAGGTAGAGCATTTGGGTCATTGTATCTCATGAAGGTGAAGCCAAGGCAGACCAAGATTACGCTGATGGACTAGCCGCATTCCCCAAAACATCAAGAATCTTAGTGGATTTTGGCTCTGACAAAATACTACCACAAGTTTGTTTTGGCACTCATGGAAGAATAGAAACACCTTTAACGCATAATTCAACTAAGAAGGATGCATTTTCATGGACTCCAAAGGGAAATAAATCTTGTGAACCACACTTAAATAGGTGATGTGCAAGCTCCTATCTTGACCACACCGCACTTCAAAAAACCTTTATTGTAGAATCGTGATGCCTCGAAATGGAATTGGTGCCGTCCTAATGCAAGAAGGAAGGCCCCTTGAAAGTCAACCACTCAAGGGAAAAGACTTACACAAACCCGTTTATAATAAGGAAATGATGGAAATACTAAAAGCATTGAAGAAGAAAATTGTGTCCTTACTCTAATAGGGTAGGCACTCATAACAAAACACTCATGATAGTCTTAAATACTTTTGGGAACAAAGACTATCTTCTAAGAACAACAAAATGGGTAACCAAGATATTGGCTATGATTTTGAAATCATGGCCTCAAAGGGGAAGCAAAATGTTGTGCGTGATGCACTCTCAAGAAAGGATAAAAATGCCTCAACATCTTTATCCTTCCTTGAGAGTGCATCTCGATCATCCAACCCGATTGATAATAGAAGCAAGGCATGAATGGAAGAAATGACAAAAAGTGTGGACTTCATTCAAGGTTGAAGAGATTCCAATGCATCGGGGATACATTTTCATGGAAAAAGGATTCACTATGTACAAAGATCGCTTATATTTAGTAAGAACTCCCAACTCAAACAAAAGGTACTATTGTAAATGCACACCTCTCCAAGAGGGAGGGCACTCTGTGATTTTTGTCCGCCCATAGGGTCAAGAAGGATTTTATTTTGGGATGGCCTTAAAATGATGTTCAAAGGTTCAGGAAGAATGTTTGGTTTTCCAACAAAATAAGGTGGAAAACAATTAAGACCCCAGGACTATTACAACCATTATCCATCCGAAATCAGCGCTGGGAGGAGGTTCATGATCATCACATACCTATATAGTTTGAAGGACAGAGTGTCATCATGGTGATTGTTGATAGATCGACCATGACACTTTTGTGCACCTCTCATCCTTCAAAGCTAGTACGCTTACCACCGTGATTCATGGAGATAGTTCAAAATCTTCATGGGCGTTCCAAAGATTATTGTAAGTGACAGAGATCCCATATTCACCTGACATTTTTGGACATACCTATTTCTTGTTTGGGTACTCACTGGCTCATAGCTCATCCCATCATCCCACATACGGACAAACCAAGATAGTGAACAAAATGTCCGGCTACCCTATCGCTGTCTCCCATGTAAAAAGCATAATGGTTCAATGGCTACTCCCTTGGAAGAATGGTATAACACCTCCTTCATATTGCAAACAAAAAATGACACCATTTATGGCACTCTATGGATCTTCCACCCTCATTCCATCACTTCTTATCTAAAAAGAAAATCTAAGGTTCAAGCAGTTGGAAGATCACATCGAGAATCAACAAATGTTCTCCAAATCTTAAAGGACGCAACCGACCAAAGCACAAAATCACATGAAACAACAAGCGATCAACATCATAGTGAAAAGAAGTTTTGAAGTAGGAGATTGGCATTTAATATTACAACCATACAAAGAGATGTCTCTCGCTAGCCAAAAGGGACAATAAATTATCACCAAAGTACCATGGATTTATAAGGTGTTGCAAAATATTATACTATGGTGCATACAAATTGGGAGCACCATGCATCTTCAAGAGTACACCCACTTTTCCATGTTTCATGCTTAAAGAAGGTTATAGGTGACAAGCAGATCCCAGGTCAAACTATATTTCCACAACTACTAGGAAGAAAAATCATATTGGAGCCTCAAGCCATCACTCACACAAGAATTCTCAAATTGAGGAATAGATCCATTTCAAAGTATCTCATTAAATGGGAGAAACCATCATCAAGATTCCAATTTGGGAAGATGAGTCTTTATATAGAAGCATATAGAGTTACTCAAGGCCTTTATTACACATCATCCTAGTGAAATGGTTCCAATATTGGCTTTACTCCCTTAATTGGGGCATATTACATTAAAATGCTATTCTTTTATTTATGTCGGATTTATTCCATTACTTGTAATTATACCTCCTATTCCTACTCCATACCTAAGGAGATATTGGGAATTCATCTGAATGGAACATTTATGGGCCAAAGAAGGTTTCCCCTAGTGCTGCCTTCCATTATTTGAAATTATCTCTTTTCAAGGTGTTGAGTAATTTATTCCGATGTTTTTCTATTATATTGATATTTGGTTCTTACTACAGTCATAACTACTGTGATTATGGATAAATGTGAAAGAAAACAACTTATTGCAAGAATCCAAGTGACAAGTAATAGACGTTCTCATTGACTTTGAATCCAACCAAGAATAAGAATACAATGCTAGTTGTTGGTAAATCAAAGATGCATAGTTAGACATCAGATGACAAAGATAAAGTGCCAGTAATCACGAAGAAAATAGTGCGCTAAAGCATCAAGAAACAAGAAATGGCGTAGAGATGAAGGCAACATTCCAATCTGAAGTACATGATGATTCTTGGTTATGGAATTCCAGATTCTGGACATTTGAACTCTGGAGGTCTAAACTACTACTATTACAAGGATATGGTAAAAGGTCAATGCAAGAAGAACTAGAAGACATGTGATAGCTACGATTAAGTAAGCAACATAGAGAATCATTTCCAGCTAGCAAGTCTTACACAGAAAAAAAGTGCCAATCGAAATAAAAGCATATCCGCATTTGTGGGACTAAATGAAACCCATAATTCAGGGAGGCAATACTTATTTTCCCGACATTTGATGATTTCATGAATGACATGGATTTTTTCTAGCATAAATCCAAGGCACCAAGTGCTTTCACAATGAATCACTTATGAGAAACATAGTGGTTACCAAGAACAAGTTTTTCTATGAACTGATAGAGGAGAATACATTTCAAGAGAATTTCGATAACTTTGTAAATTTCATGAATACAAGAAATTTTGATCACAGGATACACACCATAGAAGAATGGAAGTCATCGAAAAAGAATAGAACCATCATGGAAATGGCACAAAGTATGTTAAAAGCAAAACAACTACCAAATGAGTATTGGGTTGAAGAAGTATAAACTGCAGTATACATCTCAATACATAAGGTCTCGAAAAAGAGTATGAAGAACAAAGTTCCTCGAGAAACCTGGATAGGTATGAAGAATAATGTGGTGCACTTAAAAATTTTTAACTGTGTTGCATATGCACATGTTCCAAATGAGCTGAGAAGGAAGTTGGAAAACAAAGGACATAAATGCATATTTCGGGCCTCTTGAAGACACAAAAGAATACAATCTATATGACCCCATCACAAGAAAAGTTTTCCACCCAACGATCAAACCGCTGAGAATGAAGCATTGGATGGAAGCATAGCAAAGATAGTCAAAATAATTGAGAATGATACAAAAGAAGAAGAAATGATTCAAACACCATGTACAAATCAATGCATAGTCCCTTGAAATTGGAAACCTATTCGAAATCACAAATGTTGTCGATATTCTCGCAACATTTATCACTTAGTAAGAACAACAATTGCACGTACCATACCCAGAGCGCAAAACACCGCTAAGTAAGTCCGAAAGGAAGTTCTAGATCTCCCGTGATCCAACATTAGCAAACGGCAAGCAGCAGCACAGCCAAAAGCAAATGAGAATGAGTACGTCAGTTCCATTTTTAGTTTCTTTTTTCCTCATTACAATACTATCCAACTTTGAAGAAGCTATCAATGATGATGTATGGGCACAAGCCATTGATGAAGAAATCAAATGCATAGAGAACGATCAAACATGGAAATTGGTATATGTACATGAAGATAAGGATGTGATAAGTGTCAAGTGGACTTATAAAACCAAGCAAGATGTAGATGGAAATGTGCAGAAGTACAAGGAAAAGTTAGTTACAAGAGGTTTTACAAAACAACCTATAATTGATTTCAATGAAACATATTTACCAGTTACGTGCATGGACACTGCCGGACCGTATAGCCATCACGTGATAGTACAAGTACGCTTATCAGATGGATGTAAAGTCAAGATTTTTGAATGGACACTTAGAAGAGCAAGTGTATGTGGAACAACAACAAGGTTATGAGGTTCTAGGACAAGAAAACAAAGTGTACCGATTGAAGAAAGCACTGTATGGGTTAAAGAAACCTCCCATAGCTTGGTACCAAATATAGATTCTTATCTCACACATAATGAATTTGTAGAGAATTGAAAGTGAGCCAACATTGTACGTCAAAGCAAATCAACAAGGTAAAACGTTAATTGTTTTCTTATATGTAGATGATTTTGATTTTACAGTGGATTTTGGCATAGAAGAATTTAAGTCACTCATGGTTGAGGAATTTGAAATGACTAATTTATGGCTCATGAGATATTTCTTGGGAATAGAAGTTCACCCTCGGCCCAAAATGCATATTTATCTCATAGTCTGGCATGAACATGTACCCTCTAAAAAGACTCATGATAAATTCAAAGTGCATCCCAACACCTAGCCATAGCATGATTTAAAGACCATGAAGATAAAGGGTCCCAAGGTGGATCTCACTCTGTTTAAAAGAATCGTAGGCAATCTTATGTATCTAATAATAACAAGACCTGATATTATGTATTGTAGTGAGTCTAATTTCAAGGTTCATGGAAACTCCAAAGAATCATCATATTAGATGAAGGAAGAAAGAGGATAATCAAATATGTGAATGGAACAAAAGATTTTGACATTATATATTCTACTTCAAAAGATTTCAAACTCATTGGATACACTTAAAGTGATTGTAGAGGCAACATAGATGAGAGGAAAAGTACCTCCCAAGGCCATATCACTAAACATGTATGGTATCATGGGAATCAAGGAAGCAAACCATAGTGACACTTTTATTCAACAAATCAAAGTATGTCAGAGTTACAAGCGCAACTTGTCAACCATTATGGATGAGAAGGATGTTAAAATATTTGTTGCAGGAACAACATGAACCAACAACAACACATTTTGTGACATCAATTCAACCATCATGTTAATCAAGAACCATGTGTTTCGGCATAAAGGAGTACCGCCACAATTTTGATGCTGCAATTACTTTTATCAAAGAATTGTGAATAAAAAGAGAGGAGGTTTAGGAGTTCTTTGTGAAGTAAAAGCCCATATATTTTTGAAGGTGACGGAAGTATACCATCATTTGTATAGTAGTTTGAGAGTCTCCTATGAATATGAGGACAATAAAATTGAAAAACAATTTTTTGATGTAAAATTTTGTAATCCCACCTATTTATAATTAAGGGGGAGGGTTGAAATAATACAATCTTGAGCCTCACGCCTCCTCACTGATGAGTATTCAGCTTCATTTTTTAGATTGTCAATCAATCTATTTTTTCAGAAAGTCGATTGTTAGTTGGTTTTGTCATTCTACAACTTGAGTTTATTTAGTTTACCTTTTACATTTATGCAAACTCAGTCTAAGCCAATCGACAAGAAGGGGAGTTAAATTAATGAATTTTATTCTTATCTTCCTAAAAGTTCAATTAAGTGGTTGAAGAGTTAGTCATATTAATGGTCATGTTTAATGTTGAGCCAATTTTCACTTCTAGAGGAAGTCTCAATCACACTCTTTATATGTTCGAGTCTTTAGTTAGTCGAGAGAAGATGCAAAGAGAATAGTCGAGAGGAGAATCAACAACTAAAGGTACTCCAAGAAGACTGAGATCTCAAGCTCTGTGTATGTGTTTTAAGTTGCAAAATTTGTGTAGAGGTTTCCTGCGCTGAAGCTTGTCACAGTTATCTTATTTTGTGTATCTAATGTTACACCAAAGTTAATACTTCATCATATAGTTTATGTGTTAAATAACTATGTGTATTTGAGCTCTTGTTGTATTTATGGTGATGAGTTTGTTGCAAAATCACAAATAACTGAACTTTACATTGCTGAGAGACCTGAATTAATGTCATCACCCACAAATCAAGTATCCGACATGCAATCCTCTCTGGACAATGCACCTTAACCCATACATGCATACGATCTAGTGGAGACCCAGCTTGAGATGAAGGTGATGGGACAGCTTTGATCTATTAGTTAGACTTTAGTGGGTTCACTCATAACCACACACATTGATGTGCCCATATATTGCACATCCCAGGGCAAGGAATTCATTCACAAAAGATTTCCATCAAGAGGGGATTTCCGTACGTGAGGAGGGATGCCCTCGCTTTATAGATTTATGTGACATGGAGAAACACTCTTCAAACCACAGATTCCCAAACACATGAGATAAAATTTGACAAAATGGAGGAAAATCAAGGATGGATTCTCAAAGGGAATAAATGATTGTATGAGTTTAAAAATGTGAATGAGGTGGTTGTATGAACTTCAAACATTTATACCTTGCATACTTCTGCCTATTTTAAGACCATGATTCTTCTGCTTTGTTTCTTCGAATGATGAAACAATGACTTCATCGTTATTTAGAATCATTCAAGACATAGAAGGATTTATGGTGTGCAAGGGAGAAGACAATATACATGTTTCTTTGCATTTTAGAGCCATACCACATATTTCTTTTTCATTGCTCTGTCTTATGATCATAGTATCCACCAGTCATAATCAAAATTATGACTGGTGGAGTGAAAGTGGAAGGTTTTGTGAGTAGTTTGTGATGGTAATTTCTAAGTGGTAATAATTTGTAGTGGAGTGTGGAGTAGGTAATAGTTGTTATGCATCATGCTTTCCAAATTTTAGTAAATTAAAGAGATTATACATGTTTTACCTCAAGTTATCTTTTCTTTGAATTCTAATGCATACTGAAGTGGAAACCATGCAGAAAAGGATGGAAGATATTTGGAACCATGATGTGGATCAATGAAAGTTGAATATGAGGTGGATCAAAGTTGAGAACTACTGAATAAAATTAAGGTGATGAGAGTTGCAAAAAAGATGATAAGAGATGAAGAGAACGGATGTTGATATGCTGAATCCTGAAAAACAACTGACCAAGATGAACTAACGATGTTGGAGATGCTAAAGAGAGACTCTAAATATATTGAAGGGATCTGAGGATCTCCCCCGTTGGGGCTCAAAGAATGTCCGCCTTCACCCACCTTTCCCTTCATCATTCTTCACATTTCTATCATTTCCATTAACCTTTCATAATATCATTCCATAAATATACTTGGTTTAATTTTATTGTTCTCCACATTATTCATTTTAGTATTAAAAATGAACTTCAGTGATTAAATGTTATAAAATCAACATGTTTTCATATATATCTCAAATATGTGTGAGCTTTGTAATGTGTAGGAATATGTGAAGGATTAATTCAAAGGACTTCTCAAATACTTCCTCCATCATTTCAATATTTGAGGAGATAATTCAAGCCCATTCCAAGGAGAAGATCATGGAGATTTGGTTGTAATATATTATCTAAGATATATGAGAGATATGTGTGAGGATTTAAAGGGATTATATTTTGTAATAATGGGAAGTAGGTTGAGAGAAAAGTGGATCTGTAATAATGAGATGGTTATCTTATCTTCAAGGATATCATGTATAAAAGAGAGTTCTCTCTCTTCATGAGGATTGAATTAGATTATTCAATTAGGATCAATTAGAATTCAATCAGTTGTAAGTAGAGAATTAGAGTAATCATTAATGGTAGTCCTTAGGATTCGAAAGAGAAAGGGATTCTTAGCTTTGATTCATGATTTTGGTTTTCATGCTTTCATTATTCTTTTATGAAGATTGATTTGATTATTGAATGTAAGATTGGTTCAATGGTGAGAACTCTCATGTGTTGTTGTGCCATTCAACTCTTCACTTGTTGTATCTGTTTTTCCTTCATGTAGTTCTCCATTTCTATATTAATTCCATTTATGCAATTTCCCATTCTTAGAGTAATTTCATTTACGCAACTAGATTAATTCAATTTCAGTCATGTGTTAGATTAAAGATTCAATTTCAGTCATAGCTTAAACATTACATTATATTAGTCCTTCAATATTGCATATACTTTGTGTGTGCTTCGTCAGTTTACAACCCCCGGGTTGACAAATTAGATAGTTGGGTAAATACTACAATGCAATTAATTCAACATTAGTTCGGCCCAATGCAACGATTGTTGTTCCTTTTGCAAGTCGTGTTGTTCCTTTGAATATAACAACTATCATTCCCTTTACGATTGTTGTTCCTTTACAGGTGTTGCATCTCTGGAGGCTAGGTATTGAAAATGGAAGGTAAGAACCTATGTAGGAAACAAGTAAAATTCTTGTGCCAGTGCCTACCTTTGGTTGATGCATAGAGATTTTTTTTAGGACATATTTAGAGCCCAACACTCCCCCAAACCCAAGAGTTTGCATGTCCTCATGCAAACTACTTAAGACTAAGTGACATGCGGCTACAAGAAAACAAACTACTACCAACTTTTGTTGATACCAATCAGATAGTTGCTAAGAACAGAAATATGGAAGTTGCTAATGAATTTTGGGCACAAAGTCCATGAGTACTAAGATTGACCACACAAAGAGAAAATCATCAGATCATATAAGTACATCCAATGTCACATTTTCACTATTAGGGTCCTAACCCACACATAGGTAGAACAATATATTCAGATGTAATAAAGGTCAATATTAACAAGAAATGACCACCTAGCTTGAATATGTCTTTTCGTCACTCTGCACCAAGCTTCATATCCCTACAGATAACCCTTCCGCTGAATCAACCCCACATATTGAAGGTGAACATTCCTCTCATTCCCATAACTTTCAGCACCATCACTTTCAACGTGACCTACACCTTTCATGGGTGGATGTGACCAAATTTGATGGCTCGGACCCCATTGGTTGGGTAACCCAAATGGAACATTACTTCTCTTTATACGGAATTATAGATGACTTGGACAAACTCCAGTATGGTTTTCTCCATCTAGATCAAGAACGTTGGCAATGGTGGCAATGGAGAAAAAATTCCCAACAAGGGTATATCGCTTGGACACACTTTGTGGCAGAGATTTATGAATTATTTGACACTGACACCAACCATTTGGGTTGCTTGAAAAAGTTGAACCAATCAAGAACAATGGAAGACTTTATAACTACGTTTGAGGGTCTGGCTTTTCGAACAGAGGGCATGTCTGATACCTTTTTTCGAGAGTGTTTTATCAGTGGCCTCAAGGATGAGATTCAAGCCCATGTCCTCATGGCTCGGCCTCAGAGATGGGTGAAGGCTACTAAAAGAGCTAAAGAAGAATAATAGGTTGTATCTTCTCAAAATCAAAAACCCTCCTTTATCCATCACCCTAAACCAGTAAATCCCATTACTCCCTCTACTCCACTAAATATCCAAAAATTAACCAGGGATGAAATGGATGAATGACAACTCAAAGGCCTTTGTTATAATTGTGATGAAAATATTTCCTGGGCCATAGGTGTAAGCAACAAAAGCTTTTTATGGTCATCTTTGAGGATATTTTGGAAGAGGATGTTGAAACTCCCCTTGTGTCTAAGTCACCTAAAACCACTGACATCACCCCTCCCTCAGACCCTCCCGAAGTAGAACCGGTCATTTCCCTCAATTCTCTCGCTGGATTATCCACTCCCCAAACCATCAAGATAATTGGTTACATCAAGCATCAGAAGGTCATCATTCTAGTTGATAGTGGAAGAATCCATAATTTTATTCATTGCCACATTGCCCAAGAAACTCATTGCTACATCCATGCCATCAATAATTTCCAAATCATGATTACCAATGGTGGCTCAATGAAATGTGGAGGGCGTTGTGAAAATGTGCATCTCCAAAATGGTGACTACCACATGAAATATTGTATGTTTTCTATTGACATGGGTGGTTGTGACATTGTGTTGGGTACAGACTGGCTAAGGACTTTGGGTCCGATTCTCAAGTATTTTAAGAAATTAACCATGCAATTCAACCAGGAGGACCACCAATATAAGTTCCAAGGCATCACCACTAGTTCACCTGAGATCATTAGTTCCCATCACATGGAAAAGCTACTCAAAAAGGTCATTCTGGTGTTATTTCCCAACTCCATGCCATACAAGCAATAGAGACACCCTCGGTGCCACAAGACCTCCAAGACATCCTTTCTAAACATCAAGTGGTACTTTCCACTCCCCAGAGACTCCCTCCTTCCTGTGGTGTTAATGATCATTCCAGTCCCCTTGTACCTGGAATCCTTCCTCCCAATATCCATCTGTATTGTCACCCCTTTTCCCAAAAAAAAGAACTTGAGAAAATGGTCCAGGAACTCCTTAATGCAGGCATTATCTGCCCTAGTATGAACCCTTACTCTTCTCCTGTGGTCATGGTCCTGAAGAAAGAAGGTTTTTGGAGAATGCGTCCTGACTTACATGCCCTCAACAAACTTACCATTAAAAAAAAAAATCCCATTCCTTTCATTGATGACCTCTTGGATGAATTGAGTGGTGCCTAATTCTTTACTAAACTTGATCTTCATTTGGGCTACCACCAGATACATATGAAAGAGGCAAACATTTCTAGGACTTCCTTTAGAACTCATGAGGGCCACTATGAGTTTTTGGTCATGCCCATTGGCTTGTGTAATGCCCCCTCCACCTTCCAAAGCCTCATGATTCATGTCTCCCATCCTTTTCTCCATCATTTTGTCTTATTTTTCTTTGATGATATCCTCATCTATAGAAAAACCTGGATAGACCATCTTGCTCATGTGGATGGAGTTCTCCATCTACTCTCCCGGCACCAAATTTTCCTGAAACAGTCTAAATGTACTTTTGGCACCTCAGAAGTAGAATACTTGGGTCATTTCGTTGGCAAGGATGGCGTCAGGGTGGATCCAAAAAATATTGAAGCTATGAAATATTGGAATCAGCCAAAGACTCTAAAAATATTGCATGGATTTCTGGGCTTAACAAGGTATTATCACAAGTTTTTTAAGAATTATGGAAAGATTGCAGTACCCCTCACTACTCTCCTAAAAAAGAACTCTTTCACTTGGACTCCAACCGCTGCTCAAGCTTTTCAAACCTTGAATATGGACATGTGCACGACTTCACTCCTAGCACTTCCTGATTTCACAAATACCTTTGTCTTGGAATGTGATGCCTCAGGGAAAAGAATTGGTGTTGTCCTTAGGCAAGAGGGTCGACCTTTGGCCTTTAACAAAAAGAAACTATCTGAAAGAAATATAGGCAAATCAATCTATGAAAAGGAAAATTTGGCTATTCTACATGTCGTTGATCTGTGGTGCCCTTATCTATTAGGGAAATGTTTCCAAATTAAGACAGACCATCAAAGCCTCAAGTATTTTCTGGAGAAACACATTTTCTCCCCAGAGCAACAAAAATGGGTGACTATGCTCTTTGGATATGATTATGAGATCATTTACAAGAAACACAAAGATAATGTGGTGGCGAATGCACTTTCCCCAAAATACAAATATGAAGGATCCCTTTTTTCTCTTTCCTTCATTGTACTGGATTGGCTCCAAGCCGTTCTCCAGGAATGGCTACAAGATCCCAAAAGTCCACATCTGATCTAACAATTGCAATCCAATGCTCCAAATTCCCCAGGGTAGTCTTGGCTTCATGATGAGCTTTGATACAAAGGCTGTTTGTATTTAAGTAAACAATCAAAGCTTAAATCCACGGTACTTTCTGTGCTTGATGCTACACCCACATCGAGGCACTCCAGGTTCACCAAAACCTATGACAGGGTCAAATGTTCTTTTTTCTGGGATGGTATGAAACAAAAAATTCATAATTTTGTCGTTGAATGTGATGTGTTTCAACACAACAAGGGAGAAACAGTCAAATCTCCGAGCACACTACAACTGCTTCCGATTCCACCTGCTATTTGGAAGGATATCTCTATGGATTTTATTACAGGCTTACCCAAATCAGGAAATAAATCAGTCATCATGGTGGTTTTTGATCGCCTTTCCAAGTATGCTCATTTCTGCGCTCGTCAACACTCATTTACAACATCCGCGGTGGCTCAATTTTTCATGGATCAGGTCTTCAAGATTCATGGCATGTCTCACTCTATTGTTTTTTATCGTGACCCAACTTTCACAAGCAAGTTTTGGCAAGAACTGTTCAAGCTGCAAGGCACCCAATTTCATCTCAATATATCTTATCATCCCCAGACTGATGGTCAAACGGAAGTTGTCAACAAGTGTTTGGAAACATATTTGAGGTATTTTGCCTCGAAAAATAAAAATCAATGGGCTCAATGGTTACCCCTAGCTGAATGGTGGTACAACACTTCATATCATACAACTACATGCATGAATCCTTTCAAAGTAGTATATGGACATAATCCACCTTCAGTTTTATCATACTTACCTGGTGTCTCGAAGGTCCAGGAGGTTGAACAAACACTTATAGTTCAAGAGGCTATTCTTCATACCCTCAAAGAGAATTTGTTCATGGCATAGAATTTCATGAAGCAATAAGTAGATCAAGGTCACTTTGAATGTCAATTTGCAGAAGGGGATCAGGTGTTTCTTCGACTGTAACCTTACAAGCAAACTTCCCTCAAGGTCGAGCATAGTCAGAAGCTAGCACCCAATTTTTTTTGTCCTTATACCGTTCTCAAGCATGTGGGACAAGTAGCCTATCAGTTAGCTTTTCCCAGTCATTCGAAGCTACATCTTGTTTTTCATGTTTCATGCTTAAAGAAGGTGATTGGAACTAAGTTCCAAATTCAAACCAACTTTCCCGAGTTAGCCAAAGAAGGATCCATTTGGATACAACCACAAGAATTTTTAGAACAACATGAGTGTCGCCTACATCAAAGAACCATCAAGGAAGTGTTAGCCTAGTGGAAAGATACAACTCCAGCAGATGACACTTGGGAACCAACTACCATTCTGCAGTAATTTCCACATCTCAAGCCTTGAGGACGAGGCTATTTTTAAGGGGGAGGACTTGTTAGGGTCCTAACCCGCACATAGGTGGAAAAATATATTCAGATGTAATAAATGTCAATATTAATAAGGCCTTGCAATAAAATAGAATAAGTTGAATGTAAGAATACCTAATAGAAACTTCCTCTTCTATAAGGATCTTCCTCTAGATGCTTCTTTTGATAGACATATTTAGTATAAATAGGAGTTGAGGGTATCATAACCCTAGCTTGAATATTATTGTAATAGAGCTCTGATCGAATGGAGGTTTACCCCTCAAAGAGGCCCATGAACATTTCTCTCAGAATTAAAGTGTTATTTATATTGTTATTCTTATATCATTTCAGTGTTATTGTGGTGATTGTTCTGGTTATATTACTGCTATTCTACCATTTCTAGCATTTTATTTTTTCTCTTCATACTTTTTATATCTGGTATATTACATTGAAAATTTAGATTTGAAATTTTTTTTAAGGTCATTTATGAATATTCCCCCTCTATGAGTGACCGAGATAATTCAAGAATAACCCGCAAAAAATGTATAATCATCTTTTCTATTTTATAGAAATATTTCTATTTCTTTGATTAAACAAAATTCATCAAAATATTAGCAGTACTTATGTTCAAAGAACCCTTTATAAATTAGAGTATGGATTTTGTTCTTCTCCTTTAGGAAGGAAAATAAAAGAGTATTATCAGTCTCAACAAATGAAAACCCCATAGGAAACCAGTCAACCTTTTTCACTTTGAAAATATTTACAGTCATTCAAGTAATAAAGATAAATTTCATAGTTGAGTATATTAAGCTTCTAAGATCACAGTCCCACTCTTAATATAATACATCTTAGATATAGTATGAATTGGATGATAGTATCTTAAGGTAAGTTATTCTCAAATGGAAAATATATGGATTTTATTTAACCTTTAGTTCAACCATGCTTGCTTCTTCTTAATGATTTACACAAGTATATCGTTCATAGAGAAAAATATAGATTAGAATATCAAAATCAGAACCCATTGCTAGAAAGTCTGTTCATTACTCTGATGGGGTAACTTTGACATGTAAGAAATATCCCCCCCCAAGAAGAATGCTCCATTTCCCATGAGCCTGTTTAGTACCCTGATGGGGTTGCCTAGTCATACCATAGGTTGGTACATGCTACCAACAGACCTATTCAATATCCTAGTGGATTAGCCTCTTACACCCATTTTCCATTAGATGCTCTTGTCCCAAAATTCACCCTTAAGATAAAATTTCACAGGTTGATTTTGGATGGGTGAATGTAGGAGCATCTATGAAAACCTTTTTACGAGATGGGATGGTATTAGGTTGGAATATATTCTACAAATTTCCCCTAAAAGATTGTTTGCATGAAAAATAGACTTATGTATTTAGATTAGTAAAAAGACATATCATGGTTAAATTTACTTAATGCATGGTGGATGAGGCCATTATATAATAACCTAAAGTACCTCTAGTCCCTAAGGTCATCTTCTTCACATAGGATTATAGTAGTGTTCCCATGGGTAGAAACTTCATGCACTCTCTCGCTAATCTTTAATAAGGATTCTTTATTGACCAACTTTAATATTAGATCAGGTTGTACTAGCTACCTATGGGCCTCATAATATGCACTTTTAACTTTGTGTAATCCCATAGTATAATAAAATATAGGCCTATGAGTTACTCCTATAATAAATGATCTGAAATTTTGTATAAAGAAGGGAAAATAAATATCTAAAAGAAATGAAAATGATTGGTTATGTCAAGAAGTCTTGGGTTTGATAATTGAACTCTTCTCTTTTTAGTTTTGCATTATTAATAATTACCTAAACTATAAACTTCTTCAAGGAAACAGTTCAGAAAAATAGTAGGGAAAACTAATAAAAGTTAGAGAACAATTTTCAAACAAACAAAGTTTAGGGGGGTGATAGGAAATGAAATTCATTTTTCCCAAAAGAATCTTAGGTAATAAAAGATCAAAATCGAAGACAATTTTGACAAAAAAACAAAACCAAAAGAAATGAAATTACTTTCCTGAATAAGTCATGAAGATGTTCTCCCAATCCAGCTGAAAAGAGGATACTTGCAAGACTCCAACAAATCACCATAACCTAATTTATTTAGAAAACTTGGAAAAGATCTAACTATGAGCTGAAAAACATATTAAAATTTTTGGGGCAACAAACTCACTTAATATTAGTTTCTCACCCTAACAGTTACAATTATTGAAAAAGACATTAAAAAATGATGTTTCACCAGACTAACAACTAGATGAAACATTTATTTATGTATTTATTGTCCTACCTTACCTAAGAAAAAACCCCTTTTCAAGTATATGAATACTTTCAATGAAGCCACATGTGTAACAAGATCATAAATATACTCATATTTAGGTTTATATAATATACTTTAATAAGTACATGAACATTATGAACCAAGAAATTTGAATAATATGATGTGAAGATTTGTTGAAGAAGAGAGTGGTGGTGCAATATGATAGTCTCTTGGAACCAACATTCAATATAAGTATGGTGTCCTTGGTCCACCTCTTCATTTAAACCACTATGTGTGTTCTTTTTCTTATCCTCCTCGATCTCAGGCTCTAATGGCTTCTCTTGATTAGATATGGTCCATGAATCTTCGATTTCCTTGGTAGATAAGTCAAATTGATCATGAAGGATTAGCGCATGGGGTTCTTACAACACCAAAAATATTTTTTATTTTTAATATGATTAAAAATTAAATGAAAACTAACTACACACTCAAATAAATTCTAAGAAAACCATAAGAAATAATAGACACTAATTGTAGAATTTTAAAATCACACCACACTTGCGTGAAAATAAGCACACTTGCAAGAAAGCAAACACACTTTGAAGGAAATTAAGCACACTTTGTGAAAGAGAAACACACTTGCAAAAGGAAAAGACATGGGTTTGGGTAAATACCCACTAAAGTGGATGTGCAGGTTCTTACCTATCGTCTTATTTTCTTGTCCTCCACGAGGTTGTGTAATTTAAAGGCAACCTACCTACCTAGTCTTCAATATTTTTATCACCTCACCAAAAACAACGCCAAAAATGTTGGGTAAAATATATACACTATTAATTCCAACATTAAATTATCAACTGAGGTTCATAAGATTCGAGATGAAGGAACAATATGTGCAGGATTGGAGCTATTCTAGCCTAATCTAAATTTGTCAAAAAAACTTCAATGCAATAAATGAGACAAGCGGTCGAAAAATTAATTTAATTGACATGAAATAAAATAACACCTTAGGCTGAAACCCATTACAGAAAAGCCATATCTCACGATTTAGGACTTTAATCTTCCTTTGGTGATTGAAGCTATGCGAAATTAGAGCGTAGGAATCCAAAGTACAATAAATGAAACCAAGTGCAGGAAAAACCAAATTAAAAAAACTAGTTAAAAGGAAAAACAAATAAATATGAATCTAAACTCAAACTACATAAATGAAATGTCCTAAAAAATATACACCTGGAAATGAAAGTGAAATCAATGTTGGTATGGAATTAATTTTTTTTTATGTACAAGATTCAAGGATATATGGGTACGCGATTAATTTTGAGACGAGTCTACAACTATAAACCATTTACCGCTACACGACACTTAAAAATATTTAACAATACTTTAATATTTAAAGAACACAACAAATAATATCAAATAATATAAAACAAACTTAACAATATTATAACAAATATTTAAACAAAATTAACAAACATATCACATATAAACTATTAAACAAATAATTAACAAAACATTATAGATATATAACATAAAAATGTTACAACAATGCATATCATAACCATTCACAAATAATAACAAAATTATATACAACACAATAATGTAACCTACAATATAATAATCAACACAATATATACTATAATATAACAATATAAAATTAACACAACATATAACAAAAGTGAACAAAAAAAATCAATATGTGAACAAAATCATACATTTCTTGCAGCGTCAAAGGATTACGAGGAAAGTGAATGGAGATTGCATTGAAGTAAATATATGTAAGCGTGAGGATTTATCAATCTGAACAACAATCTGAATGGATGAGCATGCAAACTATACGATTTGAAGTCATAATATATCCCTTGTATGACAATTTATCCATGAGTGGACTAATGTGTAAAATGTACATTTCCGAAAACAAGGAACAAACAAGAGGAAGAGACAATTTTATGTGTAATTGATTTATAAATTCGATGGACAATCTTGTTATGTAAACGAAAACAAAAGAAAAACACAGAAAATAATGGAACACATTGCAATCTAGTTATAGTTGTAAGAGAAACAAGCTACTGATAAAATATAAAAGACAAACTACTGTGAAATACATTACAGAGTAATAAAATGGAGTAGTCATGGGCCCTCTTGTTGATTATTTGGGTTGGTTTTCATTGATTTCAACCCTAGAAGAAAGTACGGTAGAAAATTTCGGTAGCATAAAGGTTTGGGTAATGGACCCAAGTTTGTTTGATGTATAATGGTATGCATTTTAATATATTTGAAGGTAACACTATTCTATATGGATAGTACATGTCATTCCATTTCTGATGGTATGTGGAACATCACATAACTCCTCACAGTTAGAGAGTTATGGCCATGTGAAGTTGGAGAACCCTCATGAGTCATCTAGAAGCCCAAAAAGGTCAAAGTAGTCAAAGTGGTTGCAAAGAAGAAATTATTTAAATAATAAAGTGAAGTGATGAGTGTACTATAATTCAAAGTGGATACAAAATAAATTGTTTAAATAATAAAGTGGGCAAATGGTTAGAAGTGGGTTAGCCTAAAATAAGGAAAGTGTTTTAAGATGGTTAGAAGGTAACCCCTTGAGGAAGCTACATAAAAGTATAAGAAATTATTTAAATACTAAATTGAAGTGATGAGTGTACTATAAATAAAAGTGGATAATTTTTTTTATTTAAATAATAAAGTTAATGGAGAAATTACTAAGTGGACAAGTGGTTAGAAGTGTGTTAGCCCTAAAATAAGGAAAAGATGGTTAAAAGGTAACCCCTTGAGGAAGCTACATAAAAGTATAAATAAGAGGAAAGGGTCTCTCATTTTAATCACACTTGAGAATATTGAATATATACAAGTGACTGAGGTAACCAAAGGATATATAAGGTGAATTTCAGAGGGAAGGTGAAGTAAAAAAGGTCGAAATTCAAGGGAGGAAAAATTCTTTTGATGATGCTTTCTAAGATATGTTATTTACAGGTCATCTCACCATTTTCGCAATAAATTTTTTTCTAGAATGACTTGGATCGCGAAATATAGAGGAAATTTAGGAAACATATCCAATTAGTTGTGATAAAATTTCATCTTGTGGGTCATTTCATTTTTGGAGTTACACTCCGTGGAAAATAGGGTTTGTGGCTAGTCTTGAAACTAGTCTAAAACAATTGTTTCGGGTAAAAACGTCATAACGTCTTCATAACAAATCCAAATTAAGTAAAACCAAATGTAATGGTTAGAGTACAATCTTTAGTATTCTTTGCACCATATTCATATCCATACAACAAATATTCTGTGTGGGTCATGCTTTATAAGTTCTCTCTCTAGAATAATCCATAATTCAACAAGGTATGTCATTTTTGATATAACTTTGTTTCTGAGAGATTCCAAGCAGTGAAACCTAGAGGAATTGAATAAATACACTGAGGAACATTGTGTAGTATTCCATATATTTATTCATTACAAGTAAATAGTTATGATTATTTCAATTTAGGGTTGTAGACTAATCCAAAATTAGTCATGTGAGACTAAAGTAAAGTTTGATGAAAATGCTAGTCTCTTGTTGTTAAAGTTAAGGAAGGTTTGCATGTATGTGATCATATACACCAGGTCTATTATAGAGTTACAAATCAGATTTGGATGA
>SNQJ01S0080330.1:28974-58913 GCA_010110895.2 Picea sitchensis | reverse complement strand
AACCTTAGGTTTGACCCTTGTGTGAGAAGGGCTTCCTAGGACACAATGTAGCAAGTGTATTTCACCTCTCCCTAACTCAAGATTCTATGTTTGTTTGCAGCTTTGGAAATTTATCTTTCACACCTATTCCAAATCCCTACAACTAATCTAATGTAGGTTTGCTACCAAAAAATATAAAAATGTCTAATCAATTTTTATAAGTGCTTTATTTTAAGGCTGTTGTAACTCAAGTGGAAAATGGTGTGGACTAAACGATGTTTTGACCGGCTCTAAACAATGCAAAGAAATGAGAATGCAAATATTTCACTTCAATGAAATCTATATTATGAGAAGGAGAAAACATTTATCATTCCCAAATGTACAATGTCCCAAAATTTTACTAAACTCATCAATATCAAGATTCTCAAGAAATGAGAAAAATAGACTATACACCAATACATGATTCAAATCATGCAACGATGCCCCCAATCTAATGCAATTTCTCTACTTCAAATGCAAGGATTCCCCCAATCTAATGCAAAGAAAGAAATAATATTTATGTTTCAAAGATAGCTAAAAGCAATAACAAATCACTTCAAAACAAAAACAACCCAAACAAAGTTTCTCTTTTAACATGAGTTATTTAAGAAAAATAAGTGTTCTTTTCACTAAAAATTTCTAAAGAAAAACAAGGCTTTGTAACTGAAAGACACTCAAAGAAAGAGATCAAATATTTCAAAAGCAAACAAAGAAAATATGGCTAAAAGTAATTCAAATACTATCAAGAAGACTGCAAACAGACTATAATCAGACCCAAAAATTCACCCCAGAACCTATATCACAGATCTGGTCAAGAAAAACCAACAAAAATCAATTTTTGTAGGCTATCAGGCTAATGCAGTGCGACGATCTCGAGTCGCCGCAAGCTAGACAACAAATATAGTGCGGAAACTTCACACTGTGTCAAATGATAGGGTGCCTAAATCAAATATTGTCACACTGTCCCTCAAAACAGGGTGTAGAAATCAAAGTAAAAATGAAAAAATAAAAAGTATGAAGGTTTTCTTGATGAAGTTTAATAGTCAGAGAGTCAAGCTGGATCTCCCAGTGACTTATAAAATATAACTCAAGCAATCAAAGAAAGAAAACAATACAAAATAGGAAAATAATATGACTCCCCAGTATGGTCGCCAATTTTTTTATTGGGCTAATTGTTAAGTGCGGACACAAAACAATCCCCCTAGATTCAGTACAAAACTATAAAAAAACAAGGCAATACACTACTCTTTCCTTAGATTTCAATTATCAAATTAGAAATGGATCAAGGAAATACCTTTTAAATATCAAAGATCTGACTTTGCCAATGCAATCCAAGCTCCGTCACGAGGTTTATGAGAAATATATTCAAATAAGCACAAGCCAACGAAGATAAGAACAACAGATTATTTGATATGAAACTAAGTACGTGATCAAGGAATCATACAATATGTACAAATAACATTCATATAGGAAAGAAAAGTATATCTGTATTAAATAATGTGGAAGAAAGATACAACCAAATGCCTTGATGTTTTTAGGTTCCTTCCAATAGTTCGTTGCTTCCCACACACTTCTACTCCATGGATTATGAGATCATATCTCTAATAGCTACTCACAATCTATCTTGACAAAGGAAAGCTTAAAGCCACTCTACCAAGCTATCAATCTCAAGCCAAAACAATTAATCCAAAGCCAAGCTCAATCCCACCAACTTTCTCCATGAGATCTCCTCTCCTTTTATAAGTTGAAGAGGATAAGGTGAGGAGGTTAGGATGATCCCACTAAATCATGAAAGTGAGTAAGATCCAAACCGTTTGGAGGCCATCTCACCATAGAATCTTCTCCTTCTAGAAGCATCGAGAAGACACTCATTTTTCCCACGTACAGGAATTTCTGCACCGTAGCTATAGTGCATCCTATAGAAACTCTGCAGCCTAGCTATAGTGCAGCCTATGGAAATTAGGAATTTCCTCACCCTATCTATAGTGTAGCCTATGGAAACCAGACATTTCCTCACCCTAGTTATAGTGCAACCTATGGAAACCAGACATTTCCACACCCTGTGTATAGAGAAGCTTGCGAAAATCCTCTTTAATAGGATTTTTATAGAGGAAAACACAACTTCTTCTCTCAGGAAAAGTTCTTCTCCCTTCTTTCTTCAGGAATTCGGGCCACTGACCTCTCTAAATGCAACATATTGGTTTACATCAATAACAGTCATAGGGATGGAAAAAATAATATGTAGCAGAAGCACTCTAGGTTTCTAGAAAACAAGAATTAAGAAAATAGAAAGAGTTATGCAAACATACTCTAAGGAAGGAATCATGGTCAACCAAAATCTAAGAAAACTATTAAAGATACATCTTCAATAAGACCATCCATGTTCAAGCCACAAAGAATCTTCAATCATGATCATGATAAGTCAATGAAGAAATTCAGAAGGACTACACCATAAAGAATATCATTCACTCCCATGTATGCAAATTTCTTTTATGATCATTGTTTTTATTGTACTAATTTTGTACATAAGGTTGCAGATTGCAGGGATTATAAAAATGTTCAAGCAAGAAATGCCTATATGGCCCCACATAATATTGAATGTTGCAAATTTCATAACTATGGACACATAGCTAGTGATTGTAGAAGCATGATCGATACTTCCATGAAAGAGAACATTGATATCAGATATAAGAGAGTATGGATAAGAAAAAAAGAAGAAGAAGTGAAAAAATACTAGGTCCTAGAGATCGCAAGATTGGCAATAAAATGAGATGCAGAAAATTCTACAGAGAAAAATAAATATGTCAGATATAGAAAGGTTTGGAAAATAACTGACAGAAAAGAAGGACATGTAAACAAGTAACAGGTTCAAGAGATTGTACTTTCATGCATTGTAGTGAAATATGAATCCACAGACAAAAATAAATAAGTCAGAGCTAAGAGAGATGATGAATCTACCAATGAAGATGATGATGAATACACATCAGAGTAGAAATTTTTCTAATCCATCCAACTTAGAGACTCCCAGGTAACATGAATATTAGACTGGGGAAGTCTATGTGATAGTTTTGATAGACCAAAGAACCATCCTTTGAGAAACTTGCAGAGTTTGAGTAGACATATCCAAAGTAGCCAGTTAGAAGAAGTACAGTTTGATAGTTATATTAGTGAAGACTTCATGATAGTATAGTAATAAATGGGTCAACATTATTGACAGTTGTGCAATAGAGTCTTGGACAATATGGACAAAGATGGATTTGTAAGAACACTTAGCAAGTTTGGACAGATATATGATAGTGGATGAGAGAATGGATTCATATATTGGTTCAAATGCAAAGAAACATTATGGATGTTAATTACACAGGAAATGGCTCGAACAATGCTAATGGATTCCAAATTGAAAGATATTTTTTGGACACATGTTGTGAATACAACATTTCACATTCAAAATAGAGTAATTCTCATAAACAACAATGACAAAACTCCCTACGAGCTCTAGAAAGTAAGACCAACAAATTTGAAGCACTTCAGAATATTTGAAAGCAAATTCTACATCAAAAGAGAAGATGGCAAAATGGGAAAGTTTTACTCTTTTGTGGAGAAAGGAGTACTTGTTGGTTACTCAAGTACAAGTAAAGAATACAAGTGTTACAATCTGAGATTGAAAAAATATGTGGAAAACATTAATGTAACAATTGATGAAACAAGTGGGCGAGAATCAAAGGAAGAAGAAAATGAATCAGTGGAACATATTTACAAAGAAGAAGAAAAATATGAAGAAGAAGTAGAAGAGGAAGATGAACAAGATTAGACATAAGTAGAAGAGAAATTTCATCAAGTGCCTCAAAAGACACCTAGAAAATGAGTACAAAAGAATCATCCTTCATATCAGATTACCAGAAACAAATATGTAGGAGTTGAGACTAGAAGAAGAATCTGATCACTCAAAAAACTTCACCTAGCACTCTTATCTATGATTGAACCAAATAGTTTTGAAGAGGCCAACAAGGATGAATTATGGAATAAGGCCATGGATGAAGAATTGGATCAAATAGAGAAGAAATACACTTGGGAATTGGTTCCAATACCAAATAATAAGAATGTGATTGGCACAAAGTGGGTTTTTAGAAATAAATTGAATGAAGATGGAAAATTTACAAGGAACAAAGCTAGATTGGTATGTAAAGGATATGCATAGGTTGAAGGAATTGACTTTGAAGAGACATTTTCCCCAGTTTCCAAAATGGAAGAAATCTGATTTCTCTTAGCTTATGCATGCTCCAAGAATATTAAAGTGTATCAGATGGATCTGAAATCAACTTTTCTGAATGAGGAACCTAAAGAAGAAGTCTACATTGAACAACCAGAAGGATTTCAGTTTTCAGAGAATGCATATTATGTGTGTAAATTGAAGAAGGCCTTGTATGGTCCAAAATAAGCTCCTAGAGAATGGTACTCTAGACTGGATAAATATCTACTACAGACAGTGTTCAGAAAAGGAAGTGCAAACAACAACCTCTACATCAAGGTTAAGCCAAAAATTTGCAAAGGATATTCATAATGGATTTGAAATGTCATTACTTGGAGAACTGTCCTTCTTTCTGGGTCTTCAGATACCTCAAAGAAACCAAGGAATTTTTATTTATCAAACTAATTATATCATAGAAATTCCCAAGAGGCCCATAATGGAATATTGCAAACCAGTTACCACTCCTATGTAAAATAGTTGAAAGTTGAGCAAAGATGATGATTCAAAGTCTATAGACCATAGGTAATACATGTAAATGATTAGTAGCTTACTATATGTGACAGCATCCAGAACATATGTAATGCAAAAAGTTGGATAGGTGGTGCAATTTCAAGAAGCACCAAAGGAATCACATGTATTAGCAGTGAAGAGGATTTTTAGATATCTCAAAGGAACAAAAGAGTTTGGATTATGGTATCCAAAAGGAAAGGATCTATCACTTATTTCCTACATAGATGCAGATTGGGCAGGTTGCGTTGATGACTGACAAAGCACCAGTGGAGCAATGTTCTACTTGGGTGAGTGTTTATTATCTTAGTTAATGAATATCACCTCTTTTTTGCTCCTACCCAACTTATATTGATTGTACCACCCTCGGACATTGGTACTTTCAGAGGATTCATTTGTTCACTTCCTTTTCTCCAAATATCCTCTAATTTGATTATGAGACATAGCACCGATGTGCATCTATTTGTGGCTATGATCTACATTTTTGCATGAATCCACTATGTATTTTCTCATGGCCATGATTTCTTCTTCTATATATCACATGGATCCACTATGTATAGTTTTAGTGGCCATGCACATCAGTTATATTTATATCGTTCATGAATCCACAATATACTTGATTGGTGGTCATGCTTACATCATACTCAAGCATGGGAATGATCGAATTGAAAAGATAGTTTCTTACTTTTTTATGTTATAGGTATTGTTTTGAGACTAATATTCAACTACTCCTACCCAATAGCTCGTCTACTATCGCATGAATTTTGTAATATATTTCGCGATCAATTGCTCTTCTAACCTCAGACATTAGGGGGCATTTGTTATAGCATCAGTTTTCCACTACACATGCATATGATGATTCATTGGCCTATGTTACATACATTTCCATTCTTGAAAGAATTAAATCCTCATTTTCCTCCTCAAAAACTTATTAAAAAACCCATTTATCAAAGTGTATGTGAATTTCCTTAAATCAACTCTCGTACATACACAAGTTCCCTGTTAGCAACTCGCATACATGTTAATTTTGGCTCAAAAAAATATAATCCCTATATTTTAGGAATATTTTATGGGATTTTCCATTCCCTAACTTCCTAACGCCTATACATAATGACTCCAACCATAAAAATGGAGTATAAAATATAACCTTGGGGTGGAGGAAAAACATGGCTAAGAAAGTCACCATTATGTTGGCCTTTTGAACATTATCCTACAAGTATCCTATATCCCTAGTGTATGCGATTGACCCCTCTGCATGGAAAACATTGTTTCCATATTTTGCATTCACCTTATCTTGTTAGTAAGAACTCCTCTTTCTTCATTGGACCTGCTAGAGTGAAAAGTGTTGGAGGCACTCCTATACATTTTCATTCTTGGGTGGAGGAACTTAGAGCCTAGTTCCAAGATGATGTCATAGCGATTACAGGTTGTAACCAACCCCTTTTGTTGTTATCAATAAAATGACTATCATTCTCATCTGATTCTTTGTGTTAATTTATGATTCTGATGATATTACATGTATGTTATTTTGAATCTAACATTGAATATGAATTGATCACATTAAGTTAGTTAGAGGATAACTACTTTCTTGTAGTTGCATACTTCTTTGTCTGCAATACTTTCAAATGGTTGTTGTGAAGGAATTCCATAGCGAAATACGTCAAGTGGAATCTACTTCAAACATAGGAATCTAGGTGCACTCTTCTTTCCTTTTTTTGAAAGTTAGTTATCATAGGTATTTATTCCTAATTGATTGTTTAATTAGAGTTTGAGACAAGTTTCCTTGGGTTTTGATCTATTACGGTTTTGTCCCAAAGACCATAGGCAGTAATTTCCCATAACAATTTGGGTATGTTGGAAAGTATTGTCCTAATGGAATCATCCATAAAGGATTTATATGAACACTAAAGGAGAAACATTATCACATGATTACTCAGATCCTCTCCAGGATTTCCTTCAAATTTGGGAAAGTCTAAGGGAAGTTTGGTGGGAATCAATGTCCATTTCAAATAATTTAACATTGGGTCATTTGTGAGCTTTGTTAAATATGAGATATTCAACATTGATAAAAGTGGAAGTAATAATTTGGTAACCAAGTTCCAACTTCGGGAGTTTTTCCCCATCATTTAATTGGTACTCATAAAATAATTTATCGGCACATAGCCATTGCTAAGAGTTAGAGGAGTGTTTGTTTGATATATAGTATTTTGAGTGGAGTTGGGAGGCACATGAAAAAAACAAGGAACTACTTTATAGATTGTATTTCCAAATCGTTGGAATGGATTTATCCATGATTACATTGCAGAATACAAAAAGGATCCATTCATCATATTTCCAAATCCTTGGAAGGGATTTCTCTCTTCTTGAATTCCAGAAGATGGAAAGGCTATGCTCATCATATTTCCAAATCCTAGGAAGGGATTTCTCCCTATAGGAACCCGTGAAGTCATAAAAATCCACCTATGTGGTTTCCAAATCCCTTGAAGGGATTGTTCCCTATGGGCATCCCAGAAGAAAAAATAATTTCTTACAAGTGAAGAGGATAATGCATAGATGTTCCCCCCTATGAACACGAATGGATAGATCCCCATAGACATTCAATATGACTAGGGGTGTGATTTCTATGAAATTCAACATCTCGATTGATGACATATTGAAAGAAAAGGAACCCCCACAATATGATGTAGAGGGTGAGTTCCTGTACCATTGTTGGGATAAAATGGAGGAACGATGCCTCCACTTGATACTCCCGAAATGGGTGAAATTTTGCTTGATATAGGGGTATTTTATATGGGAGAAATGGATATTGTGCCAGATATGCCTGATGTGGGGGTATCAATACCCAAAAACCTATAAGTATTTGTGGCATTGTTCATCATGGAGCATTGAAGACGAGGATTTGAGATGTGACTTGGATTCTCAAAGGTCCAAGCATGCAAAGGAATATAAATAGGAGGTTCAGTGAGGGGTGGGTTAAATTTCTTCAGAGTTGGATAAGTGACATCCTCAATCTCGATGGGACCAATATTGTCTTGTGGAGGAGGAGGTGGAACCCCTCCAAGAATTGGTGCATGACCATCCAAATCCATTACAAATCACTCATCCTTAATATTTTCATTACTAGGCCCTTCCCTTGCAATATTGTTCACATTCACTTGAGTCTTCTCTACTGATTCCCATGAACTAGTTTTATTTAGTTGACGCCTTTAAGGAGGTGGATCCACACTTGTAGGAAAAATACCTTGGGAACTTACCAAACATCAATATAGCATAGAAAAACCTCAGGAAAAGTACTCAACGCCTTGAAAAAGATATAATTTCAAATAATAAGCCTCTTCGAGGGGGAAACCTCCTTTTACCCCACTTAAATTTTCAAGTACAAGATGATTCAAAATGAAAATGTCTCCTTGGTATATATAGGAGACTAGGAGGTATAATAATTACAACTAATGGCCTAATCAGGCCTCGTAAAAATAACATTACTAATCTAGAGTACAACTAATGGCTAAAATAGACATAAATAAATAACATTACTAATCCAATAAGCCCCAATTAGAGGGGTAATGAGCCAATATTAGGCAACATTCCCTCCTTGGAACCAAGTGTTATCTGGCAGTAACTCTGGTCTTGTATAAAAAGACTCGTACTTCCCAAGTGGAATCTTAGTCGATGGTTTCCTCCATTTAATGAGATACTCTGAAATGGATCTATTCCTCGGTTGGAGGTGCTTGTGTCAGTGATGGCTTGAGGGCTCCAATATGATTTTCCTTCTCGTCAAGTTATGGCAATATAGTTTGGGTGGGATCTTGTTGCCTATAACCTTCTTTGAAGCATGAAACATGGAAAAGCTGAATTGTGCATTGAAGATGCAAGCAACTCTAATTTGTATTCCATAGTACCAATCTTTTGGAGCACCTTATAGGGAGCCATGAGTACTTTGGTGATAATTTATTATCCTTCTTGGCTTGCTTGAGGGACATCTGTTTGTATAGTTTGTAGTCTTAAAAATACCCAATACCCTACTTCAAAACTTCTTTCCTCGATGTTGATCACCTTTGTTGTTTCATGCGATTACGTGCCATGGTCAGGTTGTCGCTAGATTTGGAGAATTTGTTGTTGATTCTAGATGTGATCTTCCAACCTGCTTGAACAGATTTTTGTTTTAGAGAAAGAAGTGATGGAAGGTGGTATCATAAAAGTGCCATAAATGGTGTGTCATTTTTGTTCTTGTAGTGTGAAAGTGTTATACCACCATTCTGCCAAGGGTAACCATTTGAACCATTGTGTTTGTTTGCTCCAGGAGAGACAAAACAAAAGGTAGCCTTCCTAGACATTTGTTCACTATCTCAATTTTTCCATCAGATTGTGGATGATAGGATGAGGTATGAGACAATTGAGTACCCATGAGCCAATTGAGTACCCAAACAGAAAATAGTCTGTCCAAAATGTCCGGTGAATATGGGATCTACTGTCACTTACAATAATCTTTGTCTTGCCATGTAGCTTTTGAACTAATATCTCCATGAATGTGGTGGCAACTATACTAGCTTTGAAGGGATAAGAGAGTGCACAAAGTGTGCATGCTTGAGTCAGTCTATCAACAATCACCATGATGACCTCTTTCCTTGAGACTTTGGTAACCCACGACGATGAAATCCATGAAACCTCCTCCGACCTTGACTTGGGATGGATAATGGTTCATGAAATGCACAGTAGTCGTAATTGTTTCCACCTTTTTTTGTTGGAAAACCACATTGACATACAAACCTTTGAACGATAGTTTTAAGGCCATCCCAAAATCCTTCTTGACTCATGGTAGGTTTTCCAAAATCCCGGTGCTTATCCTATTGGAGAGTGTGCAATTCCAATAGTACCTTTTGTTTGAGTTGGGAGGTTCTTACGCAAATGTAAGCGTCTTTGTACCGTGGTAGATCATTTTTCCATGAAATGTATGTCGATGCGGAATCCTGTTTTACCCAACCTTTGAATGAGAGTTCACACTTTTTTAGATCATTTTCCATTCATCCCTTGCTTCTATTATCAATCGGGTTGGATGATCGAGATAGCACAAAGAAAGGCCTCAACATCTTCAATCGCTTTCTTGAGAGTGCATCTATACAACATTTTTCTTCCCCTTTTTATGGGCCGATTTCAAAATCATAGCCCAATATCTTGGTTACCCATTTTTTAATTATTACGAAGATAGTTTTTGTTCCAAGAAGTTTTTAAGGCTATCATGATCTGTTTTTGACCTTGAAATGCCTACCAATTAGGTAAGGACCTCCATTTATTCAATGCATGTGATATTTCCATCATTTCCTTCTCATAAATGGGTTTGTGTAAGTCCCTTCCTTAATTGTTAAACTTTCAAAAGCAGGGGCCTTCAACTAAATGCATTAGAGACGTACATTCCATTTCAGAGGCATCACATTCCACAATAAAGGTTTTTGAAGTCTGGAGTGGTCAGGAACAGAGTTGTTACACATCACCTCTTTAAGTTGTTCAAAAGATTTAGTTGCCTCAGGTCCATGAAAATGCATCCTTCTTAGTTAGTGTCATTAAAGGTGTTGCTATTCTTCCATAGTTAGAACAAACTTTGTGGTAGTAACTGTCAGAGCCAAAAATCCTCAAGATTTTTTAATGTTTTGAAGGTGTCCAGTCCATCATGGACTTAATCTTGCTAGAGTCTACCTTGACACCTTCATGAGATACAATATGACCCAAATGCTCTGCCTCTTTTTACTCCAAAGAAACATTTGGATGGTTTAGCATATAGTTATTTGCTCCTTTAGTAGTTGTAGCACCTTGTCAACATGTTGCACATGATCCTCCCAAGATTTGTTGTAGATTAGTATATCATCAAAATGCTAACACAAATTTTGAAGGAGAAGCAATGGAATTCATCAACCTTGGAATGTGGAAGGTGCATTTGTAAGGCCAAAGGCATGACCAAAATTCATAATGGCCTTCGCTGAGTTGAATGTTGTTTTGGGATATCTTCTTCTTCCTTCATTCTGATCGTGTTCTGAGCAGATCCAATTTTGAAATGAAGCGCTCCATGTATTTTATCTAACAATTCATCAATCAGGAATGGGAAACTTATCTTTAATAGTGATGTTGTTGAGCTCTCTATAATGTCTGGACACATAAGCCATGAGCTATCTTTCTTGAATACCATTACTGCTTGGTGTAGAGTAAGAACTTTTGTTAGGTCTATAATGCCGACCTCTAACATTTCTTCAACCATGTGCTCAATTTCACTCTTCTGGACATAAGGGTATCTGTATGGAGCCTAATGTTAGGAGGAACACTCGGGAATTTGATGAATTTCATGATCATGATTTCAGTGGGTGGGAGACCTTTAGAGAATATCTTCAAATACTTTGGAATGCTTATCAATGATCCTTTGGAATCTTGAGGAATAGATGGCTTAAATTTTTTAACATCTAGTGGTATAGTTGTCAACTTGATGCCCCTTTTCAATAATTTTATCATACCATTAGAGCTTATCACCTTCTGCAGGGCTTCCTGTGATACCTCTCCAACTCGATTATTTTTCCTTCCAATAAAATATCATGAAAAGTTCTTGAAAATTAAATCCTATTCTAATGATTGTAACCATTGGATTCCTAGTACAATATCTACCACCCATGGGTATAGCAATCATTGGACTATTCATTACATATTCCCCATATTAAGATTAGATCATATTGCACTTTTCCTGGTAATTGATAGTTCCTCCATCTACCAATCGTACTTGAAACTCCGGTATTTGGATATATAAAACAATTATCTTTGGCTAATTTATAGTGAATGAAATTATGAGTACTGCGAGAATCAATTAGGACTATTACATTTTTTATTTTTGATGTATCCTTTGATCTTGAGGGTTTGAGGAGTGCTAATTCGACCAATGCATTGCATGATATCATGAGAGTCAACTCTTGGTCAAAATTACAGCCTAGTTTTCATCTTGAGATGGTTCTTGTTGTTCTTCTTCCTCTTCTGATCTATGTAGAATGCTGCTTCTCACCACACTTATGTCCCATGCTGTGCTAACGTCTGAATTAAAGCATAAATTTTTTGCTTTTATTTCCTCCAATTGTTGAGGTGCCAACCTTGTAGGTTGAGGTGTTTTAGGAGAAGGAGCATTGTTCTCCTCTGTAGATGTTAGGATGGAGTCCTTCTAGTAGCCATATGTATTTTACTTTCAGCATTTCTTGCAACCTTAAATACATTCTCCAATGATTTGGGTTCCCAAAGGTGAACCTCATGTTGAATGTTATCCTTTAAGTTCCTATGAATACATCAGTGCTCATCTGGAATATTACGTTTATCTTCAATCTTTGGAAGTTCTCAATGTGCTTAGTAAGCTGAACCCTTTGCTTGAGATTTATCAATTGGCTAAAAGAAGGTATTTCTCCTTGTATCCTCATAGTGTGATATCATTTCTTGGGTGAAAATGGTCCAAAGTGACGAGTGATTCACGAGAACAAAGCCATCGATACCAACAAATTGATTAGGTTATAAATATAAAGAAGCAATTCATACCTTTTATTGTATGTGGCACATTCTGGAGATCAAAGAATTGCTCCATCTGAAGTGTCCATGTGATTGGGTCCTTGCCATCATCAAACTTCCTCATGTCAATCTTAGGAACATGGTGATCTTCAAACCATAGTTGGAGTTTTTTTCCATTCTTGATTCACCTTCCTTGTGTCCCACATCATGAATTTCATGGGATGCATTTTTCACTTCAGGTCTTCTGTTATGAAAATTTTCAATACTTCATGATCTCCCTTTAAAATATCTATCTTAGTGTCAACTTAGCTTCCATTGAATCCATCAAATTAACTTCTATTGAATCCATCTTGAAATATCCAACTTAGCTTTCCATTGAATCCATCAACAACCTTCGTGAATCCATCTTAGCTTCATTAGATCATCTTATTTTGTAGTTCATTTATGTCCCTAAGCATTTCTTCACCTTCACCGAGAGTCCAAGTAGGATTTTCTAGAGGCTTATTTGGTGGCAGTTCCCTTTTGGGTGGCATGTTGTGCAAGTATCACTTTTGAACAGCAGAGTTTTGAGGTGGTTTTGCTAGACAATGTTGTTATTGTGTTGTGTGTCCCCATTTTTGGCCCTTATGGGTATGAAATTTTTTTTTTTTTTTTTTTTTTTTTTTAAAATTTATTTTTTTTAGTTCTATGGTTTGATAAAAATTGGATGTTTTAAGTGGAATTTACGGTAACTTTTTCACAACTTGCTGATTTTTTGGTCTTTCCGGGAGATGTCACTTTTATAGTGTACCACAATAATTGATATAAAATTCCGAAACTTGCACCAAAAATACTCTGTTGTCCAGTGTCTACAACTGGTCCCATGCAATTTGGATACTCTGGGAAGAAGTTATGATTGTTTTACTGGAACACCTTCTTGAGACTAATCCCAATAGGGCTAGTCGGATACCCTATCTTAAAAAGGGTGTATCTACAAATTTAAGATAGACAGAAGCTGAAATGTTCTTTTCTGAGGATACATTACTAATTTATTTAAATGGCCTCCGAATTTTAGAGATGCAGTTATTCTGAAAATATTTATAGTAAATTCCCACAATGACTCATTCCAAAGGGATGATTCCATAACCTATCTTGTGAGGTGGCTCTCCAAGATAGTATAAGACACTAGACTTAATTTTGAACCCAGTAACTTTTATGAATCATCTTCTAAATATCCTCCAATAGTTCATACATGAATTTGTAGAAAACAAATTCATGAAAAATTCCATGGTATCTCCAGATGTAATGCTTGAAACCCCAAGACCTTGAGCTGGGTACCGTATGTTAGGCAAACATCAATATAGCATAGAAAAACCTTAGGAAAAGTATAATGCCTTGAAAAGATATAATTTAGGATAATAAGCCTCTTCAAGGGGCAACCTCCTTTTACTCCTTAAATGTTCAAGTACAGATGATTCAAAATGAAAATGTCTCCTTGGTATATGAGGTAGGAGGGTATAATTACAACTAACTAATGGCTAAAAACAACAAATAAAATAACATTACTAATCTAAGTGCAACTAATGTCCTAAGTGACATGAAATAAAATAACACCTTACCTAATGTGTGCCTAATTAGGTGAGTGAGCCAGTATTAGGGCTTAACAATTGTCTTGTGGAGGAGGAGGTGGAACCCCTCCAAGAATTGGTGCATGACCATCCAAATCCATTACAAATCACTCATCCTTAATATTTTCATTACTAGGTCCTTCCCTTGCAATATTGTTCACATTCACTTGAGTCTTCTCTACTGGTTCCCATGAACTAGTTTTATTTAGTCTACGCATTTGAGGAGGTGGATCCACACTTTAGGCTGGGTACTTATATGGAGCTAGAGAGTTTGGTCAACCACTTTTGAATCAAATATTCAAAAGTATTAAGACACTAAAAACCTAAGGCCAACTAAAAAACAATGTTAGAGTAGACAACTAAAAAATGTCCTAAGAAGATTCATAAAACAAACTACCATTCCAAATATCATCTCAATTTGGTTGGTCTTGAGTCCAAGATAGTGAAGATATTACCAAATGAACATTCCAAAAGATAATATGGGTTGATTAAGTCATGAGATTAGTTAATGAAGGAACAAGAGAGATTTACAGTAACCTCCCACAACATTTACCCAAGGTGAAAGTACCCTTATGGAGATGATTATCCTCCAAGGGAGATGAAACAATGGTTATGCGTCTACCTTAGGTAATGTGAGCACTTTCCACTCATAGTCATCTATGATATGTCCTATGAATGGGCACTAGAGTTACCAATTCATAGTGGTAATTTGGGAAGAACAATGGTGAGTGAGATCACATGTATGGGTGAAAGAAATCCCAAAAGAAATTCCTATGATGATTTCACCTATGGACCCTAACGCTCCGAGAAACCCCCATACATGCAGTAATCAGCAAACACTAAAAAATGTATCAAATATGGATACCTCTTCCTTGGCCCAGTCTGACCTCTGTTTGACACAGCATTAGAGGTGCCTTCCCTTTAAAAGTGATTCTTTATACTATTGGATTTTCTCACTAAGCAAAATTATTTTTTTATAGAAAATACTGGTGAATTTTAAATTATGTGTTCAAATTTGGTAGTTGATTGCCGGGATATGATGATGCAAGTGTGGTGATTTTCAAACTCTTGTAGAAAATTTTAAGAGCACATAAATAAAATTCACCTTATATTTCAATGAATTTAGTTTTCTATGAAATGCATGAACAATCTTTTATTTTTAATGAAATGGAAATTATAAAGAAAAGGCTAAATGTTATTTATTTTTTGAGACTTGGACAATGAGACCCCACTTAACAAGGAAACCAAAAGAACAATGCAACTGAAGGAATACTACTCTTAAAATGTAAAAACAACAAAGAAATAGAAAAAAAAAAAAAAAAAAAAAAATTCTTTTGTTTTGAGAATGGATGCTAATGCAAACAAGAAAACACTTTCCAACTATAAATCATACTATAAACAAACTTTGAGAATTAAAAAAAGAAACTACAAGAAATGAGGAATAAAGGGAAGAAAAAGGAAAAATTTACAATTCATAAGGTACACACACTCTCTAAGAGAACAAAATTTGTGTACACGCTCTTTTTATTAAGAAAAATAGTCGCATTTGTGGTTGGTGGATTTTGTTGTGGATTACCTGCCATAATTCCTAATTGGTGGTGGTCGGTTCCTTATGAGGAAGGGTCACTGAGTGTATTGATATAATAAGATGCACCTAACAAGGTTGATCCAAGTAGGTCTGAACCAATCAACACCATGTTCAAAGGTGAATTGAAATGGGAAGGTCGAATTGGTGAATAAGTAAGACCCAAGACACCTCCCAAATGGGTTATTCTAAGTATTTTCAGTTAACAAGGTTGAGCCAGGTAACACCATGTTCAAAGGTGAATGCATATGGGAAGATAAAAATAGAAACGTAGTAAGACCCAGGGAACCTCCCAACACTAGTGGAAGGCCTTACTGGTGTCAAGAATGTTGAGGTGATAAAGGATCCCCTATATTTCTAGACTTGTAGTGAGTATGTGATTTTGAGTGGGAAATGACAATCAATGTTATTTTTATGAAATAAAATGGTCTAATAAAATCAAAGTACTTGAAATAAAATAAAACAATTGAGTGGAATAAATGTAATAATATTGATAAATATGATCTAGGTGGATATCAATGTCCACCCACCTGTCCATTGGATCAAAGACCAATTTCCATTTTCACAGTTGTTTTTCCTAGTTTTTAGGGTCCTAAACTTTGAGAATCGTTTGAGGCCCTAAACAACATTTTTGGGCCTTCATTGTCACACCTATAGATGGATCAAATTGAAATGGAAAAATGTGTATTCCTTGGTCTCACCTTTCCAATGAGCTAGCATGCACCTAAAACGAATCATTAATGCAAAAGTTATGACCTAGGAAGTTGATGTAACTTAAGCCACTTTGGGGCCCACATGATTTTTGGGGCTTCATATCCTAGGTTAGGTTTAGGATTTTTAGGGTTTTCTCATTTTATGATTTATGTAAAAATCCTTTGGATCCTCATTTGTAAATAGATTCTATGAATGATCATAAATACGACAGCTCTTCTCAGAGATAATCTACCACCATTCTAGCTAGTTTTGTGTGCTTTTGCATTTTGCAAGATTTTGTATTTTAGACATTTATTAATAGAATATGAGATTTAATGTATTACTATGTTCCTTTCCATATCTTTGTTTAATTCTTTGTTATATATCTATTTTATCTTTTCCTTCATATCCTTCCTATAATAATCTAGCTCAGTGGTATCAGAGTAGTCTAATCCTTGTAGATCCTCGGTGCATGTCCTTGATGAGGTTAGAGTATAGAGAGTCGGGTCTCAATATTGTATCTATTGAGAAAAAATCACTCTCACACACTAGTGAACTTCCGTAGCAAAAAGAAATAGGGATCTTATGGGACAAGAGATCCGTTCAAACTATTGCTCGAGGAAGGCCTCGTAGGACATAGGAACAAGATGATGGATAGTTTCCTAGATCCTTCGATGACTGCTAGAAACAATAGAGGAACCTTCAGCAATAACCTATGAAAGATGAACACCCAACAAAGGTACAATTTAACTTTGATATTCCTTTTATTTGAAGGCGGATAGATGTTGACACTTTGTAAAAAATGGTTAAATATGCACAGAGTTTTATTTCTCACGTCCTGAATTTTTCCAACTTGATGAAAAAATCACCTTCATTCTCCTTAAGGCCCTTCCCCCATGTATATAGATTTGTGGAATACTTACTATGAGAGCATGTGGAGGATGAGTTTGGAATTTTTGGGCCAACATCAACACAGGTAGTTTTAGTGATTCCCAAAGGGAACAATATTACCTTGTTGGAAGTTATGATAACCCATTGCATGAGATGGACCATATTGTGCCAAGAGAGGGCCAAATGGTGTTGGAGTTCACAAATACTTTACATGCCTTAGTGCACCAATATGGCTATCAAAGACTCAGGTGGAATATGTTCCTAAAATATATGAGACTCTACTATGAAGTATGCCCAAACCAAAATGGATTTTTTACATATTTTCATTGGGATTAAACATCAATATACTTCTCAAAATTGAAAGAAATTCAGAAGAAGAACAAATGGGATTTTGTATCTATAAATCCACAACAACCAAAGTATGGTAGGGTGGCCCTAAATCCCACGTAAACAATGAAATTTTCCAATCCTAGGATATGTCCCAAACCACCAAAACAAGGGTAATGGTCGAACGGATATTGGTGACCACCCACCTTTTCTAACTAGCTCAAAACAATTTTAAATAATTTTAGTAATTTACTATTTGTAGGTTTTAACTTCGAGGGCCATTTTTGAGGGGCCTAATGAAGGTTTTGGGATCTATATTCTCAATGATAGTAGAAATATTTCATTGAGCCCCTAAATTAATATCCTCAGCGATACCTTTCCAGCGAGCTATCGTGGCCCAAAACAAAGATCATATGCCAAAGTTGTACTTAGAAGTTGTTACCCAAAATGGGGTCCCTAGCTTGTTGGATTTTCATCTTAGGGTTATGGTTTTTGGATTTGTTATGATAAACATTCCTTTGGAGCCTCATTTTAAAATCATATTTTTTGTGAATGTGAATGGCGGACACATCTCTTCTTAGAGATAGATGCCACCATTCTGAGTGGTCTTTCACTCCGTATTTTTTTACAGTCTTTGTAGATTTTTGCTCAATAATAGAAAATTGCATATTAATGTATCTTTGTGTTCATGGTTCCATATATGATACATTTATGTTATATTATTGGATATCCAATATATCTATGTACATTTATTTATTATATCTCCTCTCTCATTTAGTAATGCAGAAAATAATATGGATCAATGGCATCATAACGGTATGCTCTTCATTTTCTTAGTGCATGTCCCCAGAGGTCAGTATAGAAAGTTGGGTCTCAAGATTGTCTCTCTTGAAGACAATCTCTCCTTCCTTAAAGAACCCCTCCATGGCAAAAGAAAATATAAAAGCGATGAAGAAAATGATTCTATCAATCTTTTTCTTGAGAAATATATCAAGGGACAGAGGGATGAAATGATGAAGATGTTTCCCACAACCTTCAACACCTACCAGCCAAAACATGCACATCTTTGTCAAACAACCACTTTGGAAGAACTTATCCTCTCACTTTCAAGGTACAAGTTAATTTTGATATTCTGTATTTGAAGGAGTCATATATGTAGATTCCCTAGACAAATGGTTAAATATGTTAGAAGGTTATTTCTCTGATCATAATTTATTCAACAGGGAAAATATCACACCTTTGCCTCCTTAAATCTCCCCATGTCAAACATTGGTGGGAGGCTTACTATGAGAAAAGAGTTCCATAGAAGTGCGGAATATGGGGTTGATCACTTGGGATTTTGTGGATGAGTTAAAAGGAACAATATTTTAATTGCTGGAAATTATGAGGACCAATACATGAGATGGAACACCTTTGGGGCAGAGAGGGGACAAAGTTATGAGTTCACTGTACCTTCCATGCCTTATGCACCAGATGAATTAAAAAGGCTCTACGACGACATTTTGGTTCTGAATTATAGTGGATCTCTACCACCCAGATACATCAAGCGAAATGGATTTTTAAGACATCTCATCACTTTCGATGTTGCTTATCAATGTGCTATTAAAATCGGTAGAAATTTAAGCAGAACAAACAAAGAGTTTGTATCTAAGTCACAACAACCAAAGTATGATAAAAGATATCCCTAATGAACAATCTCCCGAAAACTAATAGTCTAATGCGCATAGGGAAAGAAGGGTTACGGGAAGACAAGAAAGGACACCGAAAAATGATGCGATTCCAAATCCCCACAGGAACAACATCAAGGAATGTCACTCCAAAACAATCATTGGTGGCCAGATCAAAGACAAGGATTTGAATCCTAATTCAGAATATGATTCTAAAAATCTCGATAAAAGATAGATCATTAGCCTTGGGACCTTGCTGTTATTAACCACAACAAATGGAATAGAAGAACCAATAGATTCTAAGAGGGGGAGCACCTTTTTCATTCATATATATGTGAACAGAGGACCACACCACAACTATAAAACATTGGGGTGGCCGCCCGAGAAAAGATCTTCGTGCGGCCGATGGTGTTGATTGAATGTCTGAAATCTAGCCCTTCAAGGATGAGTTATTATGTGATGTTTCCCCTTGGATGTCGTGATGTTCTCTTGGGCCAACCATATATGTGGAAGTGCCATGTTGTTTATGAGTCTCAACCTTATAGTGTCATTATTATTTCTCACCGGGGTCATCTCTTTAGAATACCATAGGTAGTTCTAACTACTATTCCACCTAAGCAGTGTTGAGTGTTATCTAATACTACAAAATTCATCTTCTGAAATGTTCAAAGGTGAACATAAGGATCTTGCAACCACTCTGACCCCATGTTAAGCACCTTCTATCCAACAAAATCGGGTCAAAAGATCTTAATAAAGTGTAAATATTCATGCATGCATGTCATGTAACTAGACTGGTTAAAATGTTCCAACACTTCCAACATCAGGTTCTCAACTTCCTTCCACAAGCCAAGAATTGCACTTTTTCTAGTAAGGAAAGCATCTCACCAAGATGCATATTTAACAAACACTTTTCCCTCTCCATGGGAACTCAATGCAATGTATACCATTTATTCCTAAGGAGGAAGGATTTATCCAAGTGGATATCGGTGGCCACCACCATTTCAAACTAGCTCAAAATAGTTTTTTGGCAATTTTGGTAATTACTATTTTTGAGTTTTAAGTTGAGCCATTTTTGAGGCCTAAATGAGGTTTTTGGATCTGAGATTCAATGATTGCCAAAGGCTCAGACTTGTACTACTAAATGAATCTCCTTTATGATTCCTTTCCAACTATCTATTGTGTGCCCCAAACGGATATCATTATGTGCAAAGTTAAGCCAGGAAGTTGATACACCTAACTACCCAAATGGGGTCCACAAAATTGTTGACTTTTCATCTTCTAGGGTTTGAATTTTTGGATTTTATCTATGATAAAAATGCCTTTGGATCCTCATTGTAAAATCATCTTCTTTTCGGAGAATGTGAGTGGCGGACACATCTCTTCTCATAGATAAGTTGCCACCATTCTAGCGAGTCTTTCACTTTCTCTGTATTTTTCACAGTCTTTGTACATTTTGCTCATTGATAGAAAATTGTGTATTATTGTATCCTCACGAGTTTATGGTTACATATTTGATACATTTATGTTGTATTGTGGATATCTAATATGTATGTTACATTTCTTTATTATATCTCTTGCTCTCATTTCATGCCAAATAATGGATGGGAGGTAATGGGAGATCAAGAAGGACTCTAGAAAATGAGTGTGAGTTCCATAAAATCCCTTAGCAAAATACTAATGAATGTCACTCGAATAGTCATTTGTTGGTGAGAAGTACGAGGGTTCTTATGTTTTATTCTAGAATCTGATTTCGAGCCATAAAAGGGAATATGGATCATTGATGTAGAACATAGTGTCACGATCACTACCAAAAAAGTCAATCTAAAGGAACCAGAGGAGCCTGAAGAGGAGCATCTTTTCCACTGACAGATGTGGGTGAATGGAAATGCACTCCATTTCATTGTTGACATGGTATCCCAAAATAACCTGATCTTGGAAGAGGTTGTAAATAGGTTTAACTTGAAAATGAAACAACATCCTCAACCATACACCATCGTGGTTCCAGCTCCGAGATGGGGATGGGACATCACATCGACCAATAATGGCACACTTTTCACAACATCAAACCTTTCAAATGAAAGGTATTGTGTGATGTTTCCCCCACTTGAAGTTTTTGATTTTTTCTAAGACAACCATATATGTAGAGCTTATCATTTTGTTTATGAATCTAGGCCAGTAGTATCATTATTACTTTGGGAGATGAACTCTACAAGGTACTGGAGGAAATCCCAACTATTATGGTCTCTTTGATCTCTAATAGTAGTGAAGAAAGGTAGTTTCTTAGACTGGTAGATTTTTCCTATGTATGGTTTGATTGAAAGGTCACTACAACCACCAAAACCTCTACATGGGTTCTATCGCCTAGAAGCAATAGGTGGGCAGAAATGAGTCGAGGTACAAAGGCATATTAAGCATAAGCCTATTGAGGTTCTTATTCTTATCGGGTAAATCATCCAATTGATAGAGCACTGGTGCCCCTCATCTAAAGGAATATATATAGGCATTTTTGGCACTAGAGAATGAAGAAATAAATGCAAATCAAGAGCCAATTAGAAGGGCCACATCGAGACCAAATCCTCTTAACTAGAGCTCACGATTGTTCATGTAGTATAGAAGAAGGGCGAGACATGGTGAATTTGTATTGATTACGGATCCTAAGAAAATATCAATGTCAAGAATGGGTGCAATTCCCATGATTGATGATCTTCTCGATCACCTCAAGGGAGCCAATTTTTGGTAAGTGAGTAAGTTAGGTTACCACCAGGTGTTGGTTGAGAAAACCGATGTGTGGAAGACAACCTTCAAGTCCAAATAAGGCCTCTTTTAGTGGTTTTTCATGAATTTTGGATTGAATAATTCCTTGGACACATTCATGTTGATGATGTATGATATACTACATCCATTCTAGCTCCTTTGTGGATGTATATTTGGATCACATCCTCATCTTCAACAAAACTTTGGAAAAACATTTGGAGAATATTCGGCGGGTCTTGGGAACCCTACGACAACATAATTTATATTCCAATTTGGGGAAGTGTTCCTTTGGCATGAAGAAAATCAATATTTGGGATACATCTCGCTGGATGCATTAGAGGTGTACATGTGGATCCGGTCAAGATCAAAGTCATCCACCCGATTTGTTGACCTCAAAAATGATGAGCTTTGTAGATTCTTGGGCCTTGATAAATTATATAGCGGTTTTATTGGGGTTATCTCATATAAGCTTGTTCCTAAGAAAAGTGACCAAGAAGGGTGGAATGAGCATGAGTTTATTGTGGTTCATGCCCCATGAGAAACATTCAATTATTTTAATCTCACCTACTGCTCCTTACGGTATTCATTCTACCAAGCACGCAATGACCATTTGATATTGAGATAGATGCTTCATATTATGATATGTCGATTGTAGTCCTCACTCAACATGGAGATCGATAGCATATCATAGTGAAAATCTCTGCAATTGTTGTTAGAATATATACCTATGAAAAATATATGTACTCCATTGTGGAGGCATGTCGAGTGGAAACATTACATTCTAGGGAAAATGATCATCCACCGATCACAAACCTCTTCAATTCATGCGGTCTGAGGGGAAGTTGCAGAATGACTGCATCAAAAGTGGTCCACGTGCCTACAACAATTCCACTTGAGGAATATAAAGTACAATAAGGGTATGACCAACCCTATCATAGATTATCTTAGTTGACCCCCGATGGAAGCACTAACCACAAGTATCAACTCATGTGGACATGAGACATCCAAATGTCCAAAATTATACAATAATTACTATGAATTTTCTACTTCCTATCAAACATTGAGTGTAGGAAAAATAGTTCCAAACTTTCATCTCTAAGATGTATTTCTATGCCATATCATCCATCTTTTTTATTCTTCAAGAAAGCGTGTAAATCTAATCTTGGTATCTCATTATAGTTGGGAAGCAAGACATTTTGGTGTAGAAAAGACAATGGTAGTACTCCATAATCATTTTTTTATTGTTCGAAGCTTTGACAAGATGTCTACAAATACATTAGATTTTACCTCTGTACCATTTCCAAACTTGTCATCAAGAAACATGGGCTATACTCCCCTATTCCTATTCTAGATAGGCCTTGAGTCCATATCCATGGACTACACATCCTAGTCTACCTTCCACAAAGCATGGGAATGACTATGTCTTCATGTTCATTGATCGATTCTCTAAGATGGAAATTTTGGCACCTACAAGAAAAGCATCATAGCAGAGGCCACCACAAGATCTTCTTGACACATGTTTGGGTTCATTTTGGGCTACCAAAAATCATTATCTCGATCAAGATAGTAGGTTCCCAAACTTTGGTCCATCCTATGATCTATGATGGACACCAAGCTATTAAATCATCTTCCTTCCCACCTGGTGATCGAAAAACAAAGGTAGTCAATAAGATGATTTTCCATATTCTTTAGATGTAATTCCAAACATCCCACACATGGGATTAAATCACTTCATATGTTCAACATAGATACATGAATCCCTCAAAGCTCTGTATTACAACCTTTTTTATGTGTGCTTTGAAGTTCAAACATTGGCCCCATTGTAGTTATGTGCATTGCGGTCGCATAGGAAGATTCATTCCATGCTCTGATTGAGGTTGATAGGGAAACCAAATTTGTCAAGCACATTCAACACAATGACAAGTACAAGTAGCCCCACAATCAACATCAGGTACTGAAATTTTAGATGGGTGATAAAGGTTTGGTTTCATTTTTAGAAATAATTCCACAAGACCCCATCAGAAGGTTTTCCCACTCTGTTATGGGTTTTAAACCATCACCAAGGCTATGGTGAAAATGATTTGAATTAATTATTCCTCTTTTTATTTGATTACCTAGTATTTAATGTGGAGCTGCTCCAACCATATTTTCCACCTCTCATAGACACTTTGGATGTGAATGAGTATTTGTGCCCTACAAAACTGAATCCTTCCCGCATCGAACAATAAAGAGTTGATTGGATCATGGATACCAATACAAAGGACAACCACCAATAGACTATCAAACTCTTTCGGGTCATCAAAGCAAGGAATTTTATTCATCGGCGAAAGTGGCTAACCATGAGCCAAGTACAAAATAAATTTCCTCATCTGATGTAGGAACTTGATGTCGATGGATATCGATGGACACCACCTATTTCACTCACTCAAACCAATTTCCATTTTGCATTTTTTTAGCACCGGTCATAAAATTTTGAGGTTGTTTTGGGGAGCCTTAAACAACGTTTTTTGGGCCCATCACATTCACACTATAGAAAAATTAAAGTGTGATGGAAAAATGTGTATTCATGAATGCCTGCTTTCCAACGTGCTATCGTTCACCTAAATGAAAGATGGTATGCAAAGATATGACCTGAAGTTGATACCAGATCGTATGCAAAGATATGACCCTGCGAAGTTGATATACCAACTTACCCTATCGAGGCCCACATGACTTTTGGCGCTTCATATCCTAGGGTTAGGTTTTTGGATGTTTAAGGTTTTCTCATTTATGTTTTATGTAAAAAATACTTTGGAGCCTCATTTGTAACCAACTTATTGTGAATGAATGTAGCCGACACATCTCTTCTCAAAGATAAGCTACCACCATTCTAGCTAGCTTGTGTGCTTTTGCATTTTACAGTCTTTTGTATTTCAGATAGTTATTAATAGAATATGAGTTTTAATTTATTATTGTGTTCCCTACCATATATATGTGTAATTATTTGTTATATATATGTTTTATCTCTTCCTTCATATCATTTCTAAAATAATATGGATCAAACTCAATCCAGGATAATAAATGTTTTGATAGGATCAGGGCTTTCACATGAGGGTGTGAAAAAAAAAACACATTCCCTAACGACTTAATGTATTTCTTCTCCATAATGTAACTGGGTCTTCCAATAGTATTGACAATGGGGCATGAACCCCTAGAAGAGTACTAGTAAAGGTGTGAAAGGATCAGTTATACGGATGGGTATTTAGGGCATCTCCCAAAGGAACTTGTTTTGGATTTTATGAGAAGAAAAAAATGAATAAAGATCTATATTATTGACACAGAGATTCAATGAACAATAATAGAGGTACCTTAAAACTTGTATTCTATTAATAAATAAATATGTTAAAACTGAAAAATGGAGACTGAAACAAGCTTGCTAGAATCGTGGTGGCTTATCTCTGAGAAGAGATGTGATCGTTGTGCACATTCACCAGAAGATGATTACAATGAGGATCCGAAATCCTTTTTACAATAAACATTAATTTCAAAACCAAATAAATACAAAAACCTAACCCTTGGATATGAAGCACCAAGAGTCATGTGGGCCCCATTGGGGTAAGTTGGTACATCAACTTCCCGGGGTCGTAACTTTTGCATACGATCTCCTTTTTAGGCGCACGATAGACCATTGGAAAGTTATATCCAAGGAATCAAATTATGTCGTCAAAATCTTAATTTGACTATAGCCTAACTATGGTGAGCCCTAAGAATGTTTTTTAGGGCCCAAAAACTACGAAAAAACTACAAAACTAAAAAACTGCCAAGATCAACCAGTTGGAATAGGTGGGTGGCCACCAATATCCATATGGATCAATCCTCCCCCCTTAAGAATTAATGGTCTCCATTGCATTGAGTTCCCCCATCAAATGAGGAATTTTTTGTTGAATTTGGCCCCGAGTGAGCCACTTGCCTTGGTGCAGGAGTTCTCGTGCTTTAACAACCCGATAAAGCAAGATCCTCTACTGGCGAGTGTCCTTGACCTGTGTGTCCAGGATCTGATTAGTGGATGTATGTTCCATGTATTCAGGGTTAATATCTATTGGTTTCAACTATTTGTTTATCTCTGAGGTGTCCAATAATGGTGGAAAATATGGCCAAATGAGGTCCACATTGAACATTGGGTGCAAGCCAAGGAAGTTCGGAATATTGAGCTCAAAAGTGTTGTCACCCACAACCTTGGTGATGGTGTAGGGTCCATATCGGAGTGGACAAAGCTTTCGATGGGGCCCTATAAGGAATGTTTTCTACAAGTGCAACCAAAATTTTTCTCCCACCTGAAACGTGTGTGGAACCCAATGTTGATCATGGCACTGCTTGTACTTGGCATTGGATTTCTGTAAAATATCTTGAACCTACTAGTAGATGTGTTGGATATACTCAATGAACCGGGTGGCTTTGTTGGCTTCAATTTGAGCATGGGATGAGTCTACCTAGATGGAGGTAAGGGGTAGTGCAACATCCATGGGACCCAATGGTTGAAATCCCATCCCCACCTGAGAGGGGTTATGGTCACTTGAGTTATGTATGGATCTATTGTATTTGTGTTGAACATAGGGAAGACTATCATCCCATGTGAAGTGGTGCTTGGAATTGTACATGCACATGAAATTCATGATCATCTGGTTGAGGAACTCAGTTTGGCCATATGTCTCGAGGTGGAAGGCAGTGGATTTTGTGAGCTTGGTGTCCAACAATGACAAGAGGCTCGAACAAAATGTGCTAAGGAACTAGATGTCCCGATATGAGATAATGGTTTTTGGTATTCCAAAATGTACCCACACTCGTTCAAAGAATAACTTGGCAGTAGCCTACATTGTGATTTTCTTCTTGTAAGTGACCATAATCACCATCCTAGAAAAGAAATCAACAACCATAAAAACACAGTCATTTCCTCACTTGGTGGATGGAAGGCCCAACATGTAGTCCATTGAAATAGATTCCCACAGCCTATAAGGAGTAGGAAGAGTGGTGTATAGGGCTTGTTTCTTAGTGTTTTTTTTGGCAATAATGTATGAAATGCAGGACTTTTTGAGGGGGTCTAAGTCCCTTTAACTCAACATCAGGAACCAAACCCACCGTCGAGGCCCAATTAGACTCTTACGGTGGTCTTATCCTTCAGTTCAGACGTTCTCTTTTTCTGTTTTCTCTTAGGTGGGACTAATAAAAGATAAAGCTGGTATAAACCAACTAAGTGACAAAGTGGGAATAAATTAACTACTGGAGAAGAGGCTAAGCTTGGGATAACCCTTAATCTAGCGTGCAAACAATGATCATCTACCACATGCCTAGTACTAATACGTTAACTATGCGGGCATTCCAATTACAAAATGAGATACAATTTATCAAAAGAAAACATGCATGCGATAAATTATGGAAAGTAAAATAATTTACTCAACTATAATCATCAATCACATAATAACACAACGATTCATTTTGTGACATACCCACTATCATAAATCAAAATTTTTGGGTTAATTTCTCAGAAATGAGAAATCTCCAGAAATTTGTATTAGCGAAATGCCAATCCCCGGTTCAATATCGGGATTCGGGGTTTCGGAGGTTGCGATGTCGAGAGTCCCTGTCCTTTCAAATCCCTGATCACCGATGGGACAAATTTCCAATGCACCCCTTTTCACCAGCCCCTTCTAGCATACTGCGAGTCCACGTGACCTGCGTTCATATGACCACAGACACATGCTCCTATCGGGGTTTTGACACCCATGATGTTTTGGTAAATTGAATCACCGATCTCTGATCTCCAAATCGCTCCTTTGTTGCCTCAGCCCCACTTGGCTAAGCCTTTGGCCCACACGAACGGCTCCTATATGACCATAGCAACAACTTCTCATCGGGGTTTCAGGGTTTGCGATGCCGAGGTGAACATGTGCCCAGAACTCCCGATCCTTCGATCCTCGATGTGCTTCAACCCTCTAAGCTAAGCCATGGCCAATGTGACCACTAATTCTGGGACCGTAGTCCTACCTCTCGTCGGGGCTATGGGGTTTCCAATGTCGTAAAACACTTACCCCTAGGTTTCTCGATCTCTCGAACACCGATTCTCCATCAAGCCGACAGTTGGCTCCCACTACGACTCTTCCCTCAGCTCCCACTATTCGGATAGCTGTCCCCCACTGATCGGGGTTTCACGGATCACATTTTCAAGGTGCACAATTCACTTGTCACCGGGATCCCCGATATCCCGATGAACTCCGGACGTCGATAGATTGACCCCTTGTCAGGATTTTCTCCGATGGCGCAGATCTCTACTACGTGTCCTCTAAAGGAATGGTCCTGATTTCCTCCGGGGTTTGGGAATTGAAATTTCTTGACTTCCTTGTCCTCAGGAACTCTGATAAGCCGATTCCTGACTCTTCCCGGAGGTCTGACACCTATCCTCCACTAGTCCCACCTATGGCCCCCAAAACTCTCCTGTCAGGATTTCACGTATCGCAATTCCAAACTACGAGGGTTTCTTCCCTTCGAAATCCCCAATGCTCTAAACTCTCCCCCTTATGGATATACTGACACGCATCCTCCAGAATGAACGGCTCAGATCATGTCAGGAAATCGCGGATCGCGATTCCGTATGACAAGGTTTCTTTGTGCTCGAAAACTATGATTCTCCGACTCCCGACTTCCGGGATCTCCTGACACGTGTCCCCCATGATAGACGGTCTTGATCTTGTCAGGATATCATGGATCGTGATTCCAAGCGGCAAGATTTCTTTGCTCTCGCAAACCCCGATTCTCCGATATGCCGATAGATGGCCTCCCTGACGGGACTTTTCCTGGTGGTGCTCGATCGCTACCATGCGTCTTTCCAGATGGACGGTTATGATTCCTCCGAGATTTTGAGACTCTTGATGCCCCCATTCTCACAGCCTCAGGAACTCTGATTTCCCAATGCCGAATGTCCTGATTCTCTATGGATTTCGGACACCTGTCTCCCTAAAATGGACGGCTGGTGGGTAATTGGACCGAGATCTAATGGTCTATATTCGTTCTTCCTGCACACACTTCGAAGACTAGACTCCAAGTATCTTAACTCGATCCAAAGGCTTGGACTGTCCCATCATGTGAATCTTCCACCACTTCATGGATGTGGGAATATCGTTGGTTCAAATGTTCTTTTGGGTCTTGGGGTCTACAATCCCGATTTCTCATTTCTCACGATGATAGAGGGAAAAAGGGGCAAGGTATGTAACACCTTCATTACTTCCGTCAACCTAATGGTCGTGAATGGCTATGGGTCCTCCGACGAGATCTCATCCGTCGACATGTTACATCTCACAACACTACCATCTCAGAACCTTAAGAGGATCGTTCCTCCTCATACAGGGCTAATAAGACCTGCACGATCAAGACCTTGTTATGGGTTCTTGGTGAACCTTTCTAAGGAGGGAATCTCTGTGAAGAGATACCTACCCGAGCATTTCCAGAAGTAGATAAGGGAAAACAGCTTCCCGAGAATGGCTGGGCATGATTAGATTCATTTTTATCGATGTAAGTCATGCATGGATTCCTCTATTACAAGCATATGCCCATTAATTATTAACAAAACACTACACAGACATTATTACAATAAAATCATTCACAATTTCACAGTGCTGTGAGTATATGTATATCAGTATATGAATTTCAAGATGTAATACATAAAATACTTATCAGAAATAACACCAGAAGTGGGTGCAACTGCTGGGAGGGGTGCTCGTTTCCACCCAACCGCAGGCGTAGCGACTCCTGTTGGATTTACCACTAGCCATCCCTGAGCTGAGACCACGATGTTGTTGAGACTGCACCTCCCTATCTGCCAGTGACCAGGAGTGAAGGTTGTAATCCTTCCTGTCTGCTATCACTCACTCTGCGTGGTGCCATAGTTCCCCTCACGTCTGCCCCCCATTCCATCGCTTCTGCCATATGCCTTATCCTCTCGTGAGGTTGCGTGTGGCATGATTACCCTCACGTCGATCAGGCCTGATGGATCTACGGATGGGTGGTTCACAATCCCATCCCTCATCAAGCCACCCGCCTACCAGCCTGCGAGTCATTAAATTTTGGGGCTAGTGAGCCGCTTTTGGTTC
>SNQJ01S0080329.1:23405-41507 GCA_010110895.2 Picea sitchensis | reverse complement strand
TCTCTCTCTTTATTGGTTTGTTCTTCTTAAACAGGTTCAACATCCCATAAATCCAAACATGGAGCGACAAGGATGACACCAGCGAGTATCAAGTGCAATTTAAAAGGTATGTCACTTGTACCTCTCTAAACTAGTTTATATGACACTGAAGTATAAGGTGAAGTTTGTATTATGTCTTGTTTTGTTCTAGCTTCCCATGGAAGATAGGGAGATTAGTTTGTGTCTGCACTTATCGATTTGTCCAATAAAAAAATTGGCGACCATACTGGGGAAATGACCTTTTTTTATTTTTCTGCTTCTTATTTTCTTTGATCTTGCGTTCTTTTAGTCAATTTCATTATCTGAGTCTATGGGTGATCCATATTGACTCCTTGGGTTTGAAGGTTCATTGAGAAATTTTGTCATTGTTCCAATTTTTCTTTATATTCGGAGATCATCGCACTGTGTCCTATTTTCATCCTGTGAAGACGCTTTCTCATCAAACTCTTCTTGTGTAGACGAGGGCGATGATGTCGTATTGTTCCTTACTAACAACCTATGATGATCCTGCATCGTCGCACTGTATCCTTCTGTAGCCTGTGACAATTCCTGTAGGAATTGTTGAGTGACAACCAATTTTCTTTTCTTTGTCAAGATTTGTCTTTACTGCTTGGGATGAAATTTTATCTTTGGTAAATGATTGATTTACATCTTTTAAGCCGGGTTTTGATTGATTTTCAAGGATTGAGAGTCGTCTTTATAAGCTTTGTAAATTTCATTTTTTACTTCTTGTCGCAAGGGTATAATCTCAAGACTTTGTTCCTGAGTGTTTGTTTGATAAGTTGTTCTTGATTTCTCTTGAGTTTTGGATTGATTTTAAGTTTTGGATTTTTTTTTATTGAGAAACAATTTTTTTTTTCATTCGACAAAAAAATTTCTTATCTTTTCATTTTTTCTTGCATTGTGCATTTGATTTGGGAAATAATGTTGAGAGTGCATTAGTCTTCTTAGACCATTCTTTATTTTTTGATTATGTCTCTGTCCTGGTTTGAAAAGGAAATAACTAAAGTTTATTCTTATTTTTAGTAGTCTTTGTAAGAAAACATTTTGCATTCAAATTTTTGTTGAAAAGAGAAAAATTGGAAAATTTAGTAGTTTTTTATTGTTTGGAATCCATATCATTCATAAATTGAGAAATTGTGCTTTGTAGATTTGGTATTTTGAAAAGAGAAACCTTCTCCCTATTGTAATTAGATTTCATCGAATGAAACAATTACATATCATCTCTTCTTGAATTTTATTGGGTCAAGGCCAAATGCATCATCAACTTCATTTTTGTTTCCCTTTTGAGTAAGCAACAACCTTTAAAATACAACTTAATTTTAAAATATATTAGCAAATTTTATTTTCTAGAACTTTTATACACCCACATTAGATAGGATAGCGCTTTGGAATAGGTTGTAAGGAACACTCTCCAAAGAATCAAAACACACAATAGTATCTTCTGATAGGGAGAGTTCAAATCCACTTGCTACATTTTTTCCTAGGAATCCCTTCTAACACAAGGGTCAATCATGAGGTTGCATTAGGGCCAGCAGAGTTACTCACCCTGTTTTGTTGGTCTTAGTGTAGATATTGAGCATATTATTGGGGGTCACTTGAGAAGAAAATACTTTGGGGACCTTCGCGAGTTGATTTCGGGCTTAGATACCCTTCCCTTGTGGGTGGATCAGACAGTCGATTGCTTCCCTAGACATCATTGTCGTAATTGGTAACCTTAGTGGCCTATCTCTTTATAGTCTTTACACGAGGTGACTATGGAGGGGAAATTCTTCACGATACCTAGAATTGACATTGGCCAAACTCACTCGGGCTCCTTGGAGGGTATACCCACGATTATGTGTGGGAAATTGCACCAGGGTGTAATTCTGTTAAGCAGGTCATCAACGTAATGTTTCCACCCACTTTATCCTAGCCCCTTCTTGTCTTGATTTTGCGACGTTGTATTTCATCACCAACTACTGGATTTGACATAAGAACGTTTGTTTGCATGTTTGATATCTAGATTTTATTAGTGAGTGTTGTTTGTTTCTCTAGTTGGCCATAGATTTACTTCATTCTTTATTTAGTGCGACCAACATCGGCCCTTGCCATTCATGCAAGATATAAGGGTTACCTCTGGAAGATCTAGAATAATACACTCCTTTTCTTCCTAACTCACCAGAGGGATCTCTTGAAGGAGAAGTCAATAACGACATAGCCCCTGATATTGGAAGTTCTACTCCATTGGAGGAATCAATACTTCCTGTAAATCTGTTATTAAGTGTTGTACGAGATCCAATTTTTCTCCGGATTAATTCATCGGGAGACGTTCCAGAAGATTATACTAGAATACCTATTGGACCTCGCATAGAGTCTGGTGTAGACGATCCACTCTTTCAGAGTGATTCGTTTAGAAATTTGGTTCATACTGTTGGAATTTTTAATCCTAGCTCTTTTCCCCCTATTTGTTCTCTTTGGAAAACCTCTTCGGGATAAGATATTTTTGAAAAACTAGGAATGAGTCATCTATGCCAGAAGACCTCTAATCAACCTATGGCATCAGATATGCCTATGAATTCCATTTCTTATACGATACCTTTAGATCATTTTACTGGCATGACCAGAAATGTTGTTGAAGTTTCAGACCAATTGTTGGTTGGTTCTCACACAATTCTTCCTCTCCATCTCACTAGATCTACCATGGTCCCACAAGTTACGGTTGTTTCTTCCAAAAATGTCGTCATCACTCAAGTTCCTATTGGAACACAACTTCCTCTTATATCAAATCCATCACTTCCTCCTACGTATAACGCTTTGAATACTTCTATTTCTAATCCTACCCAGAATCCATCCAGAGGGCCTAATATTTTTGTTCCTCCTGAGTATAATGTTGCTAGTAGTTTTTTTCCTACACCTACCTAGGTTCTCTCTAGGGGGCCTAGGATTTATCCTCCACCTTCAACTGGAGGATATAATCACCCTGGCCCAAGTAGCTCCAATCAAGTTGGAGGCACAAGCCATTTTGTTGCTTCTAGTTTTTAAATTCCTGTTGGAGGTCAACCTTAAGTTGGAGGTCGTAACCCAGTGTACGGGTATTATACCCCTCGATTACAGTCTCAACCTTGGAATTTTCCTTTCCAAGGGAATCAACAACAGCCTGGGGGGGAAAATCCTCAAGTTAATTCTTTTGTACCTCCTAATCCTGAGCAAACATATCTAGGTTCTATGAATCCTACCTGGGGTAAAAGATTTCAGTCTAATGATCCTTTCCAGGTAAGATTACCCAATCAACCAACTCATGTTGGCTATTCAACTCAAAATCCTCCACCACCGAATTTGACAGGACTCTCTAACTATATATAGACTGCTTATGGTCCTACTGGTATACCTATGAGACTACCTCCTCAAAACTACCAGTTTCCTCAAGTGAATAGACAGTTGTCGTTTCTTGCTACTTTGGATTTATTGGATTTATCTAGGATTTTGAATAATCCTATTTTTCATTCTTCTTATTTGCCAATCATACCTACCAAGTTGCCATCATACATTCCTAAATTTGACGACTGATAAGGAGAAGACCCAAATAATCATGTTATGACATTCCATCTTTGGTGTTCATCCAACTCCTTGATGGATGAATCCATAAGATTATATATTTTCCAACGAACTCTTATGGGTTCAACAACCAAATGGTATATTGATTTTCCATGAGGATTCTTCAACGAATTCAACACCTTAGATATGGATTTCTTAACGCATTACCAATTACCAATACGATACGAGACATGAACTGAAATTTTGATTTCATTTAAACAATCCTCTTCAACTCACATTTCCAATCATATTCACTAGTGGAGGAGAAGAAGATGCTTAATCAAAGTTCCCCTTCTTGATCAACTATTGGCTAAGTGGTTTACCAAGTCACTCATTGGTCCTATAGCCCGACATGTATCCATGGGTGGTGTTGTCACTGAAGAGAAGGCGATTAGTCATGATCAATACTTGGATCTTGTTTATTCACAAACGGGTACACTATATTATTTGATCCCTGATGCTCCTCACCCGTCTACAAATCCATCCCCAACACTTCTAGTAGATTCTCACGTTGCTAATGGGATGATTGGAAATTTTCATACTGAGACTCAGTCTAAACAACCCAATCATTCCAATCCCAAGTCTACTACTCCTAATGTACAAAATACTCCTCCTCCGACTCCTTCTCTCGGTAAAACTTCTGAGGTTAATTGGGTTCAATCTAAACCAACCGGTAAAAATCAAAATAAAAAGAAAAGGAAGGGTAAGAATACAGAGGAAAAAAATAATAGTCAACAATGTGATAAACCCAAGACTCAGCCTACTGGCGACAAAGACAAGAACAAACCTCGTTATCCTTTCCTTATCTGTGGTGAGGATCATTATACGAAAGATTGTCCACGATGTGTTAAGGTTACTCAGTTCCCGCAAGGGATCGAGACACCTCCTATACCTATTGTTTTTTCACAACCATTTCCTTCTCAGCAGCAGGCACAATTGGTCATTCATGACCAACCTTCTCCCTCTACCACATCTTATGTATTTATGTGTACTTGTGACTCCAAGAAGAATGAAGTTGCAGTCGCTACTCAAACCAAAGATTATTCTCCTTCAAAAGAGAAAGTTGATGATTCACCACCTCTGTTGGTTCAACCTCCTCAATCAACTTCACCTCCTAATGGTCCTCTTCATCTAGAATGACCAAGACTAGATATAATTATTCGTCCTCCTCCTAAGGGTGTTTTTCGTAAATATTCATTTAATTCTCACGCATGTGCTACTCAAAAGTATAGTATTGTAGAAGACCTTGAGTAGGCACCTTCTGCGATGTCGGCTCTCAAATTTCTTCAAAGTTGTCCTACACAACGGAAAGTGTTGTTAAATGATATTGGTGGAATTGATCCTACCGATACGAACTTGATAATCTTTGACTTGGAAGATCATATTCCAAGGCTTCCTCCTCAATTAGCATTTCAAATACAAGTTGTTGTGGAAAATAAGAATATTTGTCGAACCATTATTGATGAAGGAGATTCAACTTGCGTCATGTTCGTCACTTGTTGAAAAGACATTGGTTCTCCTACCCTTACCGAGTAAAACAATACTCTAAAATATTTTAATGGTACAAGGTTTAAACCTTATGGTGTTATTCCTTCATTGTCCATTACATTAGAAGGTAAATCAATTACTGTTTCGGTTGAGGTATTTGATGCACCTCTCGATTATAACCTTCTACTTGGCCGTAGTTGGATTGATTCCATGCATGCAGTTGTTTCTACTCTTTTTCGTGCGATACGTTTTCTGCACCAAGGAAAAGTTGTTACTGTCAATCAACTTACCTTCTTTAATTCTGATTCGCATACTAGTAACATACCTTTTATTGCAAAAACATATCCTATTTATGAGAATTTCGTTGTGGGTCTTCTAAAGGATTCATCGTTAATGGGTACATTCCTCATTCCACCACCCAATCTTCCTCCTCCTTTTTTCGCTTCGATTAACATGATATCAACCATTTTTGGTGAAACCCCTGAGTCTTATGACCATTGGATAGTACCTAGATCTGATGATTGGCTTCACTACAATGACTGAATGCCTTTGAGTTCGGTAGAATTGGCTTATCAAGCTATTCAATCAACAACTCCTTCTCCTCATTCTCTCTTAGACACATCTCCATATCCGTTTCATGTGGTATTTCACATCGATGAGATGATCATGACAATAATGTCTATGGAAGATACCCCGTGGGACAATGGGAATCATCGTTCTATTCTCTTCCTAGAACCCGAGACCATAGACTAGAGTTATCAATGGATTTCAAATTCGTCTATTGTTGTTACTATTTCCTATGTTCCTGAACCAACACATGATTTTTTTTATGAAGGGAACTTGGGTAACATTTCACCCACCATCCCTCTAGAAATTTTACCTGGAGTCATGGAAAATGTTCACATTGGTGCCTCATGTTCTGTTGATGAGGTCCAAATTTACAAAGCTCTTTTCCAAGAATTTTGTGAAGTTTTTTCCTAGAGTTACGAAGAGATGCCTGGAATTGATCCAGATATTGTTGTACATGAGATTAAGACTTACCCAGATGTTAAACGCGTTCGATAGAGACTTCACCCAGTACATCCACACAAAGCTGCTACTATTAAACTCAATGTTGAAAAACTTCTTAAAGTCGGTTTTGTCAATCCTATGGCTTTGACTGATTGGGTGTCCAATTTTGTTCTAGTTACAAAGAAACAAGGCACGATCCGTGCTTGTGTATATTATAGGGATATCAACAAATTTTGTACCAAAGACAATTATCCAACCCATTTAGTTGACCAGATCGTTGATGATTATGTCGGGAGTGAAATCTTCTCCTTGATGGATGGTTTCTCCATCTATAATCAAATCAATATTTTACCTACAAATCAACACAAGACTACTTTTATTTTCCCTTGGGGAACCTTCGCATACCAGAAACCAACTTTTGGTCTCAAGAATGCTGGTGAGACTTTTCAACGCACTATGTCTTACACTTTTCATGACATTAATCACATTGTACAACCTTACCTAGATTATTTAATGTCGCATTCCATGCGTCGTAAAGATCACCCAACACATTTACGGGCCATTTTCCTACATTGTCACTATTATCACATACAATTGAATCCATATAAATATGTTTTTTGTGTGGAGTCCAAATGACTTCTTATTTTTATCGTGTCTACACATGGGATTAGGGTGGATCCTCTGAAGGTTGAAGCTATCCTCAATTTTCCTCCTCCTTCTACACTATGCCAACTCCAAAGTTTGCAATGGAAGGAAATTATTTTACATCGATTCATCCCAAATTATGTTGAATTAACGAAAGGTTTTACTCGACTACTTAAAAAGGGTCACAATGTTTTATGGGACGACACTTCCAACAAAGCATTTGAAGCTCTGAAACTTGCCTTAACCCGTAAACCACTATTATTTCCACCCAATTATAGTCGATATTATTTCTTGTACTTAGCTGCTTCAGACTCTACCATCGCTATGGTTCTATTCCAAGAGGATGATTTACATGATGAAAATGTTATCTACTATCTGATTTAGAGTCTCACAACCACCGAAACCAAATATCTGCATGTGGAGAAACTGGCCTTGGCAGTTGTTCAAGTTGTACAACGCTTTCGTCATTATATCTTATTGTGAAAAACCATAGTCATTTTCGATTGCAACCCCATGCAACACATCCTTACTTGACAATTGTTGGGGGGGAAATAGTCCAAATGGATAGTTATTCTCCAGGAGTTTTATTTGGAGTTTGAGAGAGCCAAGTCAAAGAAGTCTTTGGTTTTTGCTGAGTTGATATGTGACCTTCCCTCTACTGAGACATAAACTGTGGCAGAAGATTCATTTCTTGATGAATCTCTCTTTCTGATTAGTTCTGATGACATATGGTGTCGAGACATTATCATTTATCTCCAAACCCAAACTTTTCGACCCAATCTTTCTAGTGTATATCATCCTCGCATTCGGTATCAAGCCAATCAATACATTATCCTTGGTGATACCCTTTACTGTTGTGGTATTGGTTCCATATTTCGACGTTGTCTAACTTATGATGAAGCCGAGAAATATTTGAATGAATATCATTATGAAGCATGTGGAGGTCATATGTCTAGGTATGCCACTGCTCAAAAGATCTTACGAGCTGGTTACTTTTGGCCTTCATTGTTTAAGGATTTCATTACTTCTGTCCAAAAATTCCATGCTTGTCAAACATATAAAAATAAGATCCAATCTCATCCTACTCCTCTTCACCCTATAGTTTTCATTGGTCCATTCGCTAAATGGGGCATTGAATTCATGACATGTAAACCTCACTCGGTCAAGGGGAATGGATACATCATCGTCGCCATGGATTATTTCACTAAATGGGCTAAGGTGATGTCTACATTTGATAATATCAGAAAAACTGCAACGTTGCTCATATTCAATCATATCGTTACTAGATTTGGTTTCCCTCAAGCCATCATCACTTACCATGGTAGTCATTTTCTCAATTTCATGATGTCTGAACCTATCGAGAAGTTGGTTCCTCGACATGAAAACTCAACACCTTACTATCCACAAGAAAATGGCTAGGTTGAAGCAATCAATAAATTTCTCACTACTATGCTTCGACGGATGGTAGGAATTCAAAAGTCAAGATGAAACATGATGATCTTCTCATCATTATGGGCTTATTGGACATCTGTTAAATCTTTCATAGGATTCACACCTTTACAATTAGTATATGGTATCGAAGCTATTCTATCGATTGAATGTGAAATACCATCTTTGAAACTAGCTATCAAACTTCTCCCTAACACCTCAGCTGAGGATGAACGTCTCTTGTATTTGATGCAATTAGATGAGACTTGTTGTGATGTTGCCTTAGTCATTGAAACTTAGAAGAATCGTATCAGAGCTCAATATGACAAGCATGTCAAACCACATGTTTTTTCTGAGGGTGATTTGGTTCTCCTTTACGAACGTGATCTTGACTTATTAGGGGCCAATAAATTCGAGATCATGTGGCGTGGCCCTTATATTGTGAAATGAGTGTTGGAGAAAGGGGCTTAGGAGCTGGTAGATTATGATGGAATTCCTTTGAGTGAACCCCGAAATGGCCTTTAATTGAAGAAGTATTATGCTTAAACTATTTTTGCATGAGTGTTGTTTATTTTAGTGTATCATACTCTAGTGTTCTTTTTTCATTTTTTATTTTTCTTTTCAGCTACTTGCCTTGCATTGTGTTTGGCTTCTAGATGTCGGTGTCTTAGCTACCCTCTATCATCTTTTCTAATGGTGCTAGTCACAGTACTCAAAACCTAGCATCTGCTCCATGGGAAATCTATATGCACCTGCAGATGAGTTGATCAGTGTACATGGTGTTTTCCTTTGTTGTGCAACTAATAATATCGTGGAATACAATGCAGTTATCGAGTTTTAACTAATTCCATTTCATTTGGCATATGTTATCTTATTATACGACTTGATTCACAGTTAGTAGTGCTACAGTTGAGTAACATTTATTCCATCTGAAGTCCTACTTTGTTACGGGTATACTTACGAATTCACCTCTTGGAAAGACATTTTGATTATATTGAGTATCAACATATTACTAGATGTCTAAACACATTGACAGATGCATTGGATAATTATGTGTTAGACAGAGATTTGATACATTTATAAACCCAAACACACATTTAAAAAAAGACAAGTAAGCCGGTAGGAACTTTATATTAATACGACAAAAATTTACAAAAAATGTTTGTCCAAGGACCAACATATCAAAATAGTGAAGCTCATGGCTTCATATAAAAAAACATCAAGGATGTCACTCATTGTAACAAACAACTACCCGTGCCACTCTATAGATAAGTTGAACAATAGATGCAGATATGTCAACTGCATGGTGTTGATAGTGCCGAGGAAGTTCGTCCACCGTGGCATCAGGGATATTCACAGTTAACCCCTATAGGTTCTACTCAATCACCTCCAGATCCGCAACAGCCACTCCTGCCATGACACCTCTCTCTTTTTGCCTCTAAATGGGAGAATATCCTGGAGGACGATAGGGCAACACATATGCATTATTGAGAGCACTTGATTCGTCTTGGCTAAATGACAAAAGCATTTTATATAATTAAAATATCAAAAACATCATATAATGAAAATATCCTTCTTACCTATGTCTCCCCACTAAGATCCCTTAGGAAGAGCTAATTTGGGATCCCCATGGAAATACATCCCAGCATAAGCATACTCCTCCACCATGATTAGCTGATTTCTCAGCCACTGGAAGAAAACCTCATCATACTTGACGATAAGCATGCCACCATGACAAGCCATCAAGTCCACCCATATTTTCATCTATGGATCTTGTGGAGCGGGTATTCCCCACTCCACCTGTAGATGTAATATGGGGACCCTCTCCAGGAAGAAGGACACTAAAATGGATCCATAACCAAACTGTTTCAACCGACCATTACGACACTTTTTGAGTTTCTTTTTCATGTTCTTCAAGAAACCCTCGCACCAGTTGAAAACTCGGGGATCCATAAACTCTATCACATACTGAAAATGGATTTTCAAATCCATGTGGGGAGCTGCACTCCCTGCCATCCTGGTGATAGTATAAAGGATTGTTCTCAATGGTAAATCCTGAACATCCCTAATGGCAACCTTTCCACTATACTTTTTTGTACCGGGCACGCAATGGTGTGCAACATAGTAGTCCATGGGTTCTTCCCCACCCCTTCTTCCCGTGAGTGATACCCGAGAGCCTCGGCAAGATAAAGATAACCCTGTCAGAAAGTAAATTTCATCTATATCCAAGGTGAGTGTATGAACACCCACATGAAACACTTGTTCATTTACATCCCACATGTGGAATAGATACTCCAGCCATCTCAGTTGGGATCTCATGCCCTGAATTTTGAATAACTTGACTAAACCACACTCCCATAGTGCCATCACTATGCCCGAGTTATTCCTGGAAAAATAGTCTTCTTCCTCATGCTCTCTTTCCCTCCACTCGAGCATTTTTACTAAGGAAAACCTGCCAAGTAACATCAAAAGAGTATTAGAGTCATAAAAAATCAATTCTTGGAAGTTTTCCTAACTCATTTTATTTTTTCAAAAATTGAATTGCGGTCATTGTAGGGCTCTGCTTTTACGCAAAGAGACATCATCGCACCCTGGCTTTGGGTCCCCTGCAACGATGTTAGATTGTCACGGTTCATGATACTGTGGGCCTGTGACAATATCAAGGCACAGGTAGCCCCAAAAAATCAACCTAAAATCAAAATTTAACCAATAAAAATGAAATTTTAAACCATGAAAAGAGAAAGGGACAGGAGACTACCTTTTTGACGGAAGCGGTTTACAAAATGGTCCACTGAGCGCTCTGAAATCAACACTTGAAATTTGGGTGAAAAAGAAGGTTTTGGTCACTATTTGGGTGAAATTGCAAAATGAAATGGTAAATGGGTTGTTTTTACCTATTTTATTACTTTTTACCATATTTTATTGCAAAATTAAAATATTTTTCATATTTTACCTATTCCCTAAAGTCTAACCAACTTTGTGAAGTGTTTTCTATTACAGATTGAAAGATCTAAGGACAAGATGTTTGACAGGGGTCCACCATTTTTGGTTGTTTTAGTATGTTTTTCTTATGTACAGATTCTTTTAGGGTTTTTTTAGGAAAAACTCAGAGCACATTCTTAATTATTTCTCATGCTCATGAAACCATGAGAATGCAATGGAGTAACCTTTTATCATTTTTTCGAACTCGCAGTGGTAATACGAAAAATGAACCCTATGGAGTATCCTTTAAGATCTTTTCAATATCTTTAAACACGAAAATATAGCCGAACGAACTTGTTCTTTTCATCCTCATAAATGTATTTGAAGAAAATGTTTGATGAGTGGTAGATTATGTCTTTTTCAGTCTCGTCAAACTAACTTACGAAAAAGGACACTATGGAGTTCTCTTTAAGTGTTTTTTAGACTCTCTAAATATGAAAACCCTTGAGTTTTCTTTCTTTGGACTCATAAAACAAACATTGAAAGACCCATATTGGATCGAACCACTCCTTCATAGTGTTTGTTAAGCAGACTCCGAGGCAATCGTCCAAAGGATGAGCTTACATTACAAGCATATGTTATCCTCCTCAATCTTGTGTAAAAATAAAGAGGTACTTGCCAAAAGTGGTGTGAGAAAATTGGGAAATAAATGTGTCTTTGTATCTATGTTAGTGGTAGTAAAGTCTCTCTTGAACATGGCACCCCCCTTCATCAATGTATTCGGGTTGGGAAATCCATTTGTCTCTCATTTGAACATCCAAAAGTTCATATGTTGGGTCCTCGTTAAGTCAATGATGCCAAGACAACTATCGTTTCATTCATATGTTCAAGAGAAGTCCAACCTAAAAAATCCTTCTATCGAGTCGACCATCTGCAGTTATAAATTTTCTACCATGTCGGCCTTCCCTAAGTCAGACCTAAATCACTTCATACTCTAATATACTTCAAATCTACTACATATTTCATGTCATTGATGGGGGATACATTAAGGCCCTCCTATGATGACTCTTTTCCTCTCAACTTCAACTCATTAGCCGGGAACAAGACTTAGAAATCATTTAGTACCTTGGAGCCTGCATGCCTCAATGACAGGTTTCTTTGCTTTCAATAGTGGGTTCACATCATTGCCACATGTTTGGAAGATTCCATCGAGTGTTTGACTTCAAATCATTCATGCACATTCTTTGGATTGTACTAGAGTACCTTTGGATTCATTGACATCAATGGTGATTTCCCTCGCACTTGTTAACAGTTTTCATTAATGACTGGCAATCAAGTGGTTTCTTCCATGTTCAACTTCAACACCTATAATCACATGGCTATATTTTTACTTAGGGATGATGGATATGAAGACCCTATATATCACCATGTTGGTCTAGGTTACAACAGAGTATTCATAAGTTTGTAGTGACATATATATCCACTCTGTATGTCTCGTGGATATGTACAAATTTGAATTATTTAAGTGCATAGATCCACATTGTATTTCTAGTGGCTATGTCAAATCATGATGACATGGATCCACAGTGTATGTTTAGTGGCCATGACTCACTTGAAACTTATGATTAGAGTCACTTGTATTCTGAGTATGGGAATGCCTACCTCAGAAGATGGTATATTATTATGAAGATACTTTATTGTTTGGAGGTTCCCAATTGATGCGCTCCTTGCTTTTAACACACACATTCTACAATGTATTTCAGATGTCACAGGTTCCAACTTCATACTTTGGGGGGAATTTTTTTACACATTATTTTGGTCACCCCAGTGATCAACTGAAGACATGTGCATAACTCACTTCCATGTTCCCTGAAAACATTAAAAGAGACTTTCTTTATGAGAAAAGTGGTTTTATTTTTCTTCCTTGAAAACTATGACAAGGGAGATTGTTGCACCCTGCTCTATGCATGGGGTGTGATGATGCCTAATGGTCGCACTCTGCACTAAATATGGACTGTGACATCGTCACAGGTTTCCTGTGCATAGGGTATGACGATGCTTAAACAAAGGAAAAATCAAAATTCACGAATGTTCTAGAAGGGAATCTTCTAGAAGATGAGGTGGCCTCTGATCGGTTTGGATCTTACTCTCTTCTCTAATTTAGTGGGATCATCCTAATATCCTCATCCATCCCTCTTTCACCCTATATAAAGATGGATATCTTATGGAAAAGGCTAAGGTTTGCATATGCATGAAGAGTTTTGCTACATATTATACTTGAGATAACTTTCCTTTAGCTCTCTAAGTCAGATTGTGGATCTTCTTCATCAAAGGCATTGGAGAAAAAGTGTGTGTGTTGGAGAAAAGAGCCATTGAAAGGGACTTTGAAACATCAAGGCATGGGTTGTATTCTCCAGTTTCCATTTAATATAATGAAACAATACATGTCTTCCCTATAAAGTTGTCTTGAATTTTATTTTATAATTCCTTGATCTTATACATAGAATTCATTGGAATATATATATATATATATATATATATATATATATATATATATATATTCTCTCTCTCTTTGTTGGTTTGTTCTTCTTAAACAGGTTCACCATCCCGCGAATCCAAATATGGAGAAACAAGGACAACACTAGCGAGGATCAAGCGTCATTTAAAAGGTATGTCACTTGTACCTCTCTAAACTAGTTTATATGACAATGAAGTCTAAGGTGAAGTTTGTATTCTGTCTTGTTTTGTTCTAGCTTCCCGTGGAAGTTAGGGAGATTAGTTTTTGTCCTCACTTACCAATTTTTATGATAAAAAACAAACCCATTGTAACTTACTCTTCTTTCTCTCATAGTATCCTCTCTTAGAATACAATAATCACACACATACACAGTCGCAATATAATTTCCTCATAAAAGAGGGTTTCCTTATAGGGGAAAAAACCCTAAAATAACTTCTATGGTCAAATATGCAACCTTATAATGAACGGTCCAGATTGACTATGAAATTACAATATACATTTACAAGGCAATTTTTTCTTCAGGGTGTTCTCTCTCGAATCCCCATAGGGAGGTAAATCCCCCCTGCATGGACGGGTTTACAATATTCATGGGGTATAAACATGGCTGAAAACAAATACCTCTAAATCAGGAAGATGATCAGTCTCCACAACCAATAGATAGATCATGTCTTCATAGTAGATGATGTCATCCATTACCCTGTACCTATCATCCTGAATATTTCCTCCATCATCTCACAAATGAAGGCATTCTTGGAGTATTCCACCAAGAGGATGGACTTCCAATCTGTTGAGATCTATGTCATGGAGAAGGCTATAGGTCTCCTAGATAAGGCATCAACAACTATATTCTTCTTCCACTTCACATACTCAATGTCAAAATCATATGCATGCACCTTACTCACCCATTTTTGTTGCCTCTCATTCAGGTCCTGTTGCTCCAAGAAATATCTCAAGATGTTGTGGTCAGTCCTAACCACAAAGCATCCTCCTACCAGGCATTGTATGAATTTTTCCAATTCATGCATGATGGCCAACATATCCTTATAATAGATAAGATATATCTTCTCAAGATCCCTTATCTTTCTTCTCTCGAAAGTTATCAGGTGTTGGTTTTGCATCAATACTTCTCCTATCCCCTCATTGGATGCATCACACTCGAGGAAAAAAGGTTGCATGAAATATGGGAGTGCTAATATTGGGCAAGTGATCATCACTCTCTTCATTCTTTCAAATTCTACATGTGCATCCTCTAACCATTGAAACACCCCCTTATTGGTGAGGTCTTTCAATGGCACAGCCAATTGTGAAAATCCTTTCGCAAAACTCATGTAATAGCTACATATCCTGAAGAATCCTAAAAAATATATGAGTGTCTAGGGGTGAGCCAATCTGAGATGGTCTAGATATTTTCTTTATGCAACTTTACTTCCTCAAAACCAATCACATACCCCAAATAGAGGATCTCTATCAACCATAATGGTGAGAATCTCGTCCACATGCTTCAGATGTTCCTCCCACGTTCTACTATAGATGAGAACATCATCAAAGAACACCAGTAGGAATTTCCTCAACTGTTTGTTGAATATATGGTTCATGCATGACTGAAAGGTAGTTGGTGCTTTATTCAACCTGAAGGGCATGCCTAGAAAATCATAGTTCCCATAGTGACATATGAATGTTGTCTTATGGATATCCTCCTCTCTCACTTGAATATGGCGGTATCTTGATCGTAGATCAACCTTTAAAAAGTACACTGCCCCATCTAGTTCGTTGATTATCTCATCAATCCTGAGTATTGGGTATCGGTTTTTTATGGTCTTCTTGTTTAATGCATGTAGTCTATGCACATCCTCATAGTGTCATATTTCTTCTTCACTATTACAAATGACTAAGTGAAAGGACAAGATCTAAGCCTGGTATGTTACATCTCTAGAAATTCCTTTATGGCCTTCTCTATTTCATCCTTGAATCTCTTTGGATGCCTGTAGGGGGTGGTGATCATGGTCTTTGACCCCTATTCTAGGTCAATGACATGATCAATTCCTCTATCATATGGTATCCCTACTGTAAAGGGTTCAAATACACTTTCATGCTTTCCAAGCAATTACTGGATATTCGTTGGGTAATGTTGGCAATCCTGTGATGGATTCTCCATGGTGATCAAGCACTCGGTTGCACAAGCCAGTCCCCATGTCTAAAAAGGGCCTCCATGCATTGGTTAGACACGATATTGAGGGCTCTTGTCGACATACATATTAGGATGAATCGTTGGCCACCCTTTTCCTATAACTATGTCATCAAGCCCCAATAATTCATGTGGATATCTCCCAATGAGTACAACCATTGAAATTCTAGCACCACATTGTTAAATTATGAGCTTGATTTCTTATGTGGATTAATTATTTTATTTTCTTCAATACTTTGATTCCAACTTAATACACTTCAACAATTCCAAATCATAATCGAATAGCAATAACTGTGTAGATAAGTAAACATGCACATCAAAAACACATATACGCTAGGGAAACCTTGTACAGGGAGAAAAACCCCAGCAAACAATATTCCTTTATTGAATTAATAATGTAAGATCTCTTACAAATATCCAACATGAATGTTCTGCTCTCAAAGAGTTTTCCAAGATGACTCTAACCTGACAAAGACTTAAAGGACCTTGTTGAAATACACCTCTGATATGATGCCTCTTTATCACTGATGTGCTCCTCTATTACTTCACCCTCAACCTGCATATGAAAACTATGCTTCAAAACTGTGTTGTAGAACTATATTAAAGAGAGGATTCAACCTCTTCTTCTATAGGATGAAGAGGGGAAGAGGAGAAGCTCGAAATAGTAACCTGATTGCATGCATTAAACATAACTCAACTTTATGCTTTAGTTCAAACTTAGAACTAGACTTGAGATTGGTTACAACTCAACTTTACACTTTAGTTCGAACTTAGAACTAGACTTGAGATTGGTTACAACTCAGCATTACACTTTAGTTCAAACTTAGAACTAGAATTGAGACTGATATGCTTTAGTTCGAACTTAGAACTAGACTTAAGACTTTAGTTGCAACTCAACATTACACGTTAGTTCTAAAATAGACCTAGAGTCAAGACTTCAGTTGCAACTCAACATTACACTTTAGTTCTAAAATAGAACTAGACTCAAGACTTTAGTTGCAACTCAACATTACACTATAGGTCTAACATAGAACTAGACTCAAGACTTTAGTTACAACTGTTGACAAGGAAATTCGAATTTCTCTTCATGGTGGATAATGTTTACACGTGCTAACACAATATTAGGAATATCGTTTGTTTCTATCTCATAGGAATTTTACATTCAACCTAAATTTTGCTAGACACCTTGAATTTTTCTCATGGCTCACAAGGTTTGACTAGGCTCACAGAGGTTGTATGTTCCCCCTAAATTTTTCACTAGTTTGTCTATGCCCACAGAGGTTGTTCGTTCCCCCTGACTTTTTTACTGTCTATGCTCACAGAGGTTGTACGTTCCCCCTGACTTTTTCATTAGACTCACATAGCATCGCGTTCATCTTGACTTTTGGTTTGACTCACAAAGGTTATACGTTCCCCCTGGCTTTTGTCAATACCTCACAAGACTGGTTGATTCTCCAAATCTCCCTGACTAACATCAGGGTGGCCCATATGGCCTCTCATTGGAGAATGAATGACGATGCTACCAAATTTAACACTCCCTCTCAACGAGGGAGTCATTCTAATCCATACCAAGATTACCTCTCAGCTGCACAAACTGTCTTGAGGTCAGAGGCTTGGTCAGGATATCAGCTACCTTCTTGCTCGTGGCTATGTACTGCAGCTTTACAATTTTTCTCTGGACCAAGTCTCGGATGTAGTGGTACCTCATGTCAATATGTTTTGACCTCTCATGAAATACTGGGTTCTCTATCAATTTTATGCAACTTTGATTATCACAGTGAACCACCGTCATCTCGAGCTTATCACAAAACAACCCAGAAACCAATTTTCTAAGCCATATTGCTTCCTTGCTAACATCACTTGCTGCAATGTACTCAACCTCTATTGTAATATGTGTAATGGATCCCTACTTCCATATTGACCATGAGATCATAGCGGATCCTAAACTGAAGAAGTATCAGGAAGTACTCTTCTGATCCAATGGGCTTCTTGCCAAGTCAACACCTACATACCCATGCAGAAATAAAACATCACTGGATGTATATCTCAGACCATAAGTAATGGTCCCTCTGAGATATCTCAAGATATGCTTTGATGCCACCCTATGTCTCTGTCTCAGTTTAGTCATGAATTGACTCATTGCAATCACTGCATAGCATATATCTAGCCTAGTGTGGATCATGCACATCAATGATCCAATCAGCTACCTATACATGGTGGGATCCACCAAATCTGAACCTGTATCAAAATCATGCAACTTCCTCAGGTTGGTAACCATCGAAGTAGACAT
>SNQJ01S0080329.1:0-20945 GCA_010110895.2 Picea sitchensis | reverse complement strand
GTATTAATTTTACCATGACAATATGAAGATTAAGATTCAAAATGTCACTCAACAATATAACTCACAAACTTTTAACTACTTAGCAATCATGATGCATAAGCATTCTCAAACTAGATTGTGGGCACTGGGATTGTTTTACCACATACCTGACCCCTTAAACACTATTAAGATGGTGGGGTGTATTGGAATTTTCCTAATTTTTCATTAAATTATTTTTCTTAATCACAAATATGATATTTGTTTTGAGCACATAAACCAATTATCAATTTTGTGCTTCAAGAGATTTTTCAATGGCTATACTCTTGCTTAAATATGAGATCAAAACAAAAAGTAATGACCTTTTGAATTTCTTAAGCACTTTTTCTTACTTGTGTTAGCATACCTATGTAACACCCCAAGTTGATGTGGCATGACACATGCCAACTAATGTGGCACCACTCTAAGGAATTTATTTGAAGAGCCAATGGAAAGTCCATCTCATGCATCGGTGCAAAGAAATATTTTGGCGTCGATGAGGAAATTCATCTCAAGCATTGATTAGAAGAAATGTTAGGGTGTTGATGGGAAAGTCCCTCCCATCGTCGGTGATGAGAAAAAGTCAAAGCAATGATGAGAAATTATTTGACATGCCAAAGTCCAAGAATAAGTCAATTCTTTGATGACAAAGAAAAATAGAAAGCATGGATGACATAGCACCAATATTATTTTGGTGTGATACATGGTAGCCTTCACATCTTCTATGGGCAATTAACATTGTATCTTCTCTCCGCAATTAACATTGTATTGCATTCAATTTTTTTTTATGTGCGATACATGTTGTATTGCACGAAAACTATTTTCATGCGATACACAACACATCTCACCATCTTTTTAACACTTAAAATTTCCAAGATTTCTCATGAAAAATTCTAAGTCCTTTCTCTTAAAATTTCTAAGTCTTATGCTACTATTTTAAGTCATTCTTAGTGACACCTTGGTGGAATTAAAATTTCTAAGTCTTATGCTACTATTTTAAGTCATTATTAGTGACACCTTGGTGGAATTAAAATTTCTAATTCTTATGCTACTATTTTAAGTCATTCTTAGTGACACCTTGGTGGAATTAAAGCAAGGTTCAAGGCCTATTTACTTACCAAGGATTTTTTCCAAATTCTTGTCCCATTCATACCATTGGTGTGCATGAAGGTTATGACATTAAATCTTAGTCTTTAATTTGGTGGAGATGACGAAGGATATTCCTTTTTCAATAAATTTCACCTACACATTGCATATTTGTGAAGTTGGAAGCCACAATAATATATATTAAAAAAATATAATGATATTTTAGATTACAATGTATCGTCAATGATATGATTCGTTGATAAAAACAACAAACTGTAGAAAATGCTTGCCATGGATAGGGTATTGATTTATTAGACTTTCATATTTAGTTTGGGCTTGAAGGAAAACATACATGTATTAAAAGTTTTTCATATCCAAAAATAATGTAAGTAATATTAAATCTTTTTATTTAAATAATTTTTAAAATAATATTTAGTGCAATTTAGTCTTTGTTTATAGTGATATTTTAAATAAATATAATGAAAATATGTATAATAAATTATGTATTTATAATAATGAAATAAAATATTTACATTTTAACTTAATTTAACTTTAATTTAAAGCTTTTTATTTAAAAAACTAGTTTTCAAGTTCTCATTTTCTTCATGTTGAAGCTCTCAAAAAACTTCCAAATTCCCAAAATAGTTTTCAGCTAATTAAAACTGAAACTAATATAAGAGATATTGAAAATGCTGGGAACTATTAAATGCAAGTATGTTAAAAAGTTGTTTAATATAAAAAATTTCAATAAACATACCTATCAACATAAATATAAAATATAAAGTGAAAAATAAAAAAAAATATTAATTAATTTAATGTTAAAATTGTAAATAAATAATTTGATTAAAATAACTTTAAAAAATGAGATAAATAAATATAAATAAATATGAAACAAAATAAACACTGAAAAGGCCGCCTTTCAACACAATATAATTATGAAAATGTTTTATAGTATAAATAAAAAAAACAGTGAAAAGACATTTCAACACAATATAATAATCTTGCAAACTTCATGCATGCTTCTTACAACTAAGTAAATATTAAAAACTAGCTCATATCTTATTATCGCATGTCTTAAGAGCTTGTCGCAAATATTAACCTCGTTTAATATAGTGCGTGGCTATTTAGAAAATTCTAACCAATCAATAGTCGCGTGTATGCTTCACAAAGGTCCTTCCTTGGGAGTGTTGACCACCGAGCATAGCAATTGAATTTGGGAGAGCTCTTTCAATTTCATTCTTGAGTTTTGAATCTTGATGGCCATGAGGGCCTCATCAAGGTCATCAACAATCTCAACAAGAGGGCCTCATCAAGGTCAGCACCATCTATCATCCCAAATACTCAACGACATGATCGACATCATTCTGGTCGAACAAATCATGCAAATGATACATAGCAGCCACTTCGTTCATGCAAGGTTTGTACCTTAAGATGCACCATGTATAATTCTTTTAAGAAGGCAAGTTTATTTATAACCTTTTAGTTTTTTAGTGGTTGGTACTCATTCCCAACCAAAGATAATAGACTATTATAATAATATAATAATGGAACTTTTGGTACTGATTAATGTAAATTCTGCTACTCATCACATTTTCAATTGAATAGGAGAGAAAAAAAGGAATTGGCTTGCAGAGGTACATTTTAGTGGTAGGTTTTAGTTTGGAGATTGGGTTAAGAATCTTCCTAATTCATTTTGAGGCATAAAACTACATTTTTTGTGGTTAAAACTTTGTGATCATAAAACACAACCCCTTAGATGCTATTCTACACATCTAGACCTTTCCAACGGTGGTCCAAAACCTTATCACTAATTAAGGGTTGAGGATGCAAAAACCCCAACCCTTACAACTATTGGGCTATGTTAAATATCGGGCCACTAGAAAGAGAAGGTGTTCCGTTCTTTAACATTGTACTTGTTTCATAGTTGAGCAGAGCATCTAAGAGTGGTATTTTGAGAACATGACAGAGGAGGTAGAAGTTTATGTAGAAACTATTCATGCCATAGTGTCAAAGAAAACTCCATAGTGAGTTCCCCTTTCTTTGTACTTGTTTTTCATAACTAAAAAAAGAGAGCAGAGCATAGGCCTCACCTTCTATTTGGGTTTTCCAGGATACATCTTGTGTTGATTTGTATGGATGGTGTGTTCATTTGATTATTCTTTCACTTTATTATTTTAGTAATTTTTATACATTTTAGTAATAACTTAGTAATAATTAATTTAAAATCTAAAAAAACAAATTGCATAATCTAATTTTAGAATATTATAAGATCCATAATAGTGAAATATCCTATATACAATTTCATCACAATATCTGATTTCCACATTGTATTTATTATTGGGTTCTTTGTTATCGAGTTACATGGACAACTAACTCTCTACCAATTCATAAGATTTGTTTATATCTTAATATTTTGTAATGTAGGTGTAGAAAGGTATAATTCTCATTTAATAACAAACTTATTAAAAATAAATAAATCAAATTGGGAAATCAAATTCTTATTGGGAAGCCTTATCTAGGAAAATGACACAATCATTATCGAGGATGTCAAGGGAATTTGAAACCAATTTTTTTGGCCTTTATATGCCCTACTTTTATATATCTAATGTTCAAATTGATTTTGTAAGGGTGATGACAATCCTATCCCTTGTTTCGTTTTGCATGAGTATAATAGAATTGGTCTCTTCCAAAGTAGTTCTTAATAATTAACATGTTTATTTGTGTTGTGTTTAGTATAGTTTAAGTAAGCTTAATGGTTAAGAGCATGTATTTCCTCCTTGAAGATCATGAATTTCAAAATTAGCAGAAATAGAGTTTGTATTTAGCCCATTGTGATGAAGCTTGAGGGGGTAGAGTTTGTTTTTGACCAAGTGATAAAAAAAATTATTACCCATTACAAACAAAAATAAAATTATTTACTCATTACATATATAAATATCAATATATATATTTTTAATCTTTCAAATTAAAAAATACAATTTAAACAATAAAAAATATCACTTTCATACATTGCTACCCCCAAAAAAAGGTTAAAAAGATAAAACGTGTATTAAAATCCCAAAACACAAGATCCTTGTAATCTCGGTTAAAAAGATAAAATGTTTATTAAAATCTCAAAACACAAGATCCTTGTAATCTTGGATCTTCTAATATCTTCATTGAATAGAAAACAATGATCACTAATGAGGCATCCACATCAGAAAAAATGATCTTTCTTTTTTCCATAGAAAATTTCACATTATATTTATATTAATATAAATTGTTCTCTTAACAGTCATTACATCAAAAGACCCTTTTGTTTTCATGGACTATTCCAACAAAATTACATAGAATTTTGTTCAAAAAAAAACATTTATCAAGAAGATAAGAGTCGTTTGAACATAGATGTAGGTTTCACTTATGGAGACACCCAACTATAACAAAAAGATAATATGTGAACTCCCCCTGAGACAACTAAAACAACTTTAAAAACAGAGTAGGGCCCTCATGGCCTCCTTCCTAAAGATTGTAAGCTATGCTCCCTGGAGGTTTTTGAAGAGCCTGTTTTGGTAATCTATTAGCCTCTTGGTTCTCTTCTCTATAAATATGAGCGAAGGATATAGTCTCGAAGCACTTGAGAAGCTCATAAATCCTATCCTTCCAATAGTCTAAAGTAAAAACCTATAAAGCGCCTTTCCTGTTTAGCCAATCAATGACTATTTTTGAGTCTCCTAGAACAAGAAAATCTGTAATTGAGAGACTAGAAGCCGGGGTTAGAGAGGCCCATACTCCCAAAAGTTCAGCCCTAGTATTAGTTCCATTACCACAATTTAAAGTCCATCTATAAACTGGGTGATCATTGATCTTTATCACTCCACCTGCACCGCTTTGATATCCATTTTTTTGGGTTGCCCCATCAAACCACCCAATGATTTTATCTTCAGGAATTACAACTGCTGAAAATCTGGGATGATGAACTTTTTCCTTATTCCTGGGTCTACCCACCGCTCCTAAAGATTGGTAAACTATCTTCTATGTAAAGGGAGTCCCTAACTTGAAGATAGTCTTGTTTCGATCAAGCCATATAAACCAACAAATATAGGTTGGCAAAGTTGGATATGTAAAATTATGAACATTCCAATTTTCAAGGCACTTGCTCACCATTGATCCATTCCATCCTAAAGAGAGATTTAGAGAAAGTTTAATTCTTTTCCAAATTGATATAGTGAAAGGACAATTTACAAAAAGATGTTTAACAATTTCACTCTTGCCTTTGCAAAGATGGCAGATACTTGGTCCCACCCATCCTCTTTTTTGTAGATTTTTCCAGGCAAGAAATTTATTTTCTACAACAAGCTAGACAAAAAGTTTTTTTTTTGTGGACAGTCCCAACACCACAATATTTTCCTCTAGCCACCAATTTTATTTTTCCATATTAATTCATCCGATCTATCAAGAAGATGTACCTATGATCCAATCAGATTTCTTTTGAACTTCTTCCATTCTGCAGCTAGATCACCTTCCAGCCCCAAACCTACAATCTCTAACCAAGTAGAGCATATCATGCCCTGGTGGAGAACTCGTATCACTTGATAAAGGAAGTAAACATTTCTTTGATTGAGTAAAAGCACCAGATCGTTTGACAAAAAAGAGTCCTTTCCCATGCCCAAAATCACATCCTTCCCAAGTATTATGGAGTGTCCTGAACCCGAACTCCAAGCTAACCACTGTAAGATCAGAGGTAAAGAATTAAGAAGATTTTTCCAAGTCGGGGATCCTTGAGACATAACAGAAGAAGTTGATCTCAACCAAGTCATCACAATTCCATGGGGAAGGTACTTATCCTTTATAACCCAATGCCAAATGTCGTTCTTCAACAAGACTCTCCAAAGAGTATTAGTCACCACGGCCCTACAGAAGAAGAAGATATTTCTCAAACCCAACCTCCATATTTTTTTGGCCTCATTATTGTCTCCCATTGACCGTAAGAAGGAGAAAACCAGTTGGTGAATTTGATTTAGAAATGTAGCCGGGATATGGACCATAGCCATCCAATAGAATGATTGACTCTCTAAAACTTCTTTTATCAGCACATAACGACCACCCAGGGATAGCCATCGATTGCACCAGTCTCTTATCCATTTCTCAAATTTTGAGATGAGCCACCACCAATCCTTAACCTTGTAGCTGTCATGTTTTAAGAAGAACCCCAAATTTGAATCCTTCTGATAGATCAATAAAGTTGTAATGAAATAAATATTTTAAGTATTCGAGAGTTCCTTGATGAACTCCGAAGTGGAGGAAAGAGGATTTTTGAACATTTATCATCAGACCCGTCGTGCTACAAAAAACATCAAGAATTTTATTAATTTCCTCCTACTCTGTGACCGAAGATTTTGTCATTATTAGAACGTCATCCACGAAGAGAAGGTGCAGGATCTTAATTAACCTAGAAAACTTTATCCCAGAAAACTTTCCTTCTGCTTGTCCTTTTTTTAGAGAAAGGCTAAGTCCTTCTATCACAAGAATGAAAAGAAGTGGTGACAATGGACAACCCTGTCTTAGCCCTCTTCCGCTTTGGAAGAACTTAGACGAATCTTCATTGATTAGAATGACATAAGCTGTGGAGGTTACCCAGCCCATGATCCAATTTGTAGTGGGAAGACCAAAACCACATTGAAGAAGTGTTAATCATAGGAAGTCCTAGTTTGTGCAATCATAGGCCTTTTTTAAATATACCTTCAAAATAATTGCTTGAAGTCTTTTAACCTTTATACTATGCAGACACTCTTGTGTAGTGCCAATAACATCTAATATATGTCTTCCCTTTATAAAGCCCAATTGTTCCTCTGATAATGTGCATGAAAGTATAGGCCTGATTCTTCTTGCTATAATATTTTCAATGATCTTATAACATAAATTGCACAGAGAAATTGGACGGAAATTGCTAAAAGTGTCGGGTTGTTGACTTTTGGAATTAGCGCTATAAAAGTCGAATTAATCGGTCTGATTACCTTGCATCTAAGCCTTGTTTCCTCCACAACATCAAGCAATTCCTTCCCAACCAACTCGTAGAAGTGTAAAAAGAATTCAATAGTCCACCCATCTAACCCTGGACTTTTGTCCTTGGAAAAACCTTTTAGAACCTCAAGGACTTCCTCATTGGAGCAAGGCTTTTCAAGATTTATGACTTCTTCCTCCATAACTAATCTTGGAAACAATATTACTGTAGCTATCTATTCCTCAATATAATTTTTTCCTATATCCTGAAAGAAAGAATTGAAGAATCTAGATGCTTCTTCCTTTAAGGCCTCCTGGCCTGTATGAACCAGACCATCTTCATCCTTTATCTCCCAGATATGATTTTTGTTTCTTATGTAGTTTGCAAAATAATGGAAGAATTTTGTATTCTTATCTTTGCTTTTGATCGAAATATCCCTTCTCTCTTGATGCCATCGCTCTTTTACACTCAACCTCTAGAACCATCAAGTGATGTTCAGATACTTCTCTATACAATCCCTAAGTCTTATGTTTGTAGGAATGACTAGTTCTTCTTCAATCTTATCCAAAGATAACTGTTCTTGTAAACATTTTTCTTTTGAACAAGACTTAACCCGATTCTTGAGATGTATAAAATTCCTTACTAATATCCTTTACACTCCTATTTCCTATTGTAACTGGTAATCATTCCACACTTCACGAACCAAAGTGGAAAAATAATCTTCATGCAACTAGGCTGGATTTAGTTTGAAAGGGTGTGCAACCGCTGACATACCATTACCCAATTGAATCAAGATTGGAGCATGATAAAAAATATAAGGGTATTCTACCCATGACCTATATCTATCCGAAGACGAAATAAGATCCTCTGAAACATAGATTATATCTATCCTTTTTATGATTCCTTCAACTCTAGTTCTACCATTACGCCATGTATGAACCACCTCAACTAGGGAGACATCAACACACTTATTTTATTTTTTTTAATTCTTTAAAAAAGACCACCAATGGGTATACCAAGGTTGTGGCACCCCAAACCTCCTCTGAATTGATCATAAAATTCATATCCCCAACAACTATCATATCACCATGTGCTATCATGCCCCTTCCGTCCAATTTTTCCCAGAATTGCTTACAATCTGTACATGGGACATAAACATTTAAGAAATAGATCCTCCTTTTATCAGCTAAACTGGAACCTGACAAAAAAATACCACCACAACTTAAGAAAGGCACTAAGTCATAAATTTTAGGATCCCGAGACACCATAAGTCCGCCTGACTTCCCCATAGAAATAACAACACAAATCATCCACTCGGGATGAAGATTGAACATGAATTGTTTGGCCTTCTCCTCAGCCACCAAAGTCTCTTGTAGAAAAATAATATCCGGTAAAGCTTTTGAGATAATCCTGCGTAGGGAGGCCACTTTTAGAGCTCCTCCTACCCTTCTGATATTAAGAGAGAGGAGGATCATGAATTATCCCTTGCAAGGGCTTTCATGCCTCTAAGCACCCCTTGTTCAATGTTTGATGTAAGCTGGTTAGCAGAAAAGGAAACGTTAGTCCCTGCCTTTTTGCGAGCACTACTAGTTTTGATAGGGGAAAATTCATACCCCAAGCCCCGTGAGAATGCAAGGTCTTTCCCTGTATCCTCCCCATCATAGTTGGATGCCTCAAGAGCTCCACTAGGACCTTTTCTATTCACAACTTCCTTCCCCAAGTATGTCAGAATCAGAATGGGGCTAGAAGCGTCTCTAAAGGTAGGTACCAGAGCCGAAATCATACTATCCAATGAGTGGTCACTAGAATCAGGTTCTTTGTAACCTGGGGAAATGTTGGAATCTTCCACAGTAAAAAATATGGGTTGTTCACTAGTACCCATCTCTTGAGTAGTAACAGTCATAGGTTTAGGCTCAATCCGAACTTCAACAGAGTCTGAAACCTCTGGAATAGTCTCAACATCCTAACCCTTATTATCCACAGTCAAGGGAATAAAATCCGGAAGAAAAATACTATCTAAATGGTCTCTTTCCCAAGAATATAAGGTAAAATAAAGAGATGGACAGTAGAATTTTAGCTTACCAACAAAGGTGGGGTCCGAAGGTTCTGGACTTTCCTCTACCCTCGCAATAGAAAAATCCCTCGGCTCCTGTGAGTCCACCCCAGAAGTGTAATAGTCATTTGGCAGGTCTTCCAAGGATTCCTCCACAACCAAAGCCCCAAAATCTTGATGACATTCCTTTCACATGTGTCTTGTTTTCTTATAGAGCATACAATGAAAAGGAATTCCCAAGTATTCCAATCTTTGTACGATAATGTGTCCCCGCCACTCTATTTTGAGTGACTCCAAAAGACCTGCATGGATGTCCACCTCCACCAAAACCTTTTCCATTCTCTGATCCTACACCTGTAGATATTTTTCATCGACCTTGATGAAAATTCATAATTCATTTCCAATCACCTCCAACGCTTTGACATTCCACAACTGGAGAGGTAGACCCGGGAGAAGGAACCAAGGGTGGCGATGACTAAAATATTATGTAGTCGTGTCGAATCTAACACTCCACCTCTTCAACATCAAACTCCTACCCTCAAAGTCCCAAAACCTATCTAAGATACTCTATGTGTCTTCTGGGCTCTTAAAAACAAAACCAAACCACCCTCTCGGTAGGGTCAGTAGTTCAGGAGAATATCCCAACAGTGGTTCCCAAGTGCATAGCATCCACTCCGATATAGACATTTTACACTGCGACTGGTAGGCCAACTTCCCCACGAGAGCACAAAGAGAAATATTTCATGACTCTTCAAGTCCCACATCCATTCCCAAAACCATCCTGTGTTTAGTCTTCTTAGGCTTCCACAGCCATGCATGATGTTTTAGAAATCCCCACTTACACTTAGAGTGACCCCCTTTATACTCCACTACCTGTGCACTAGAAGGAGTAGTTAACACCTCAACCTTATTCCCATCAACCTGGAAACCCTTCACCTGGTCACCACACTCAATGGATAAACTGACGGGAACCACATCAGACCGACATGTAGTATCGTGACCCTTTGAAGGTTCCATATCTCAACTATGTTGATGGTAATTCTTTGAAACGAAGATAGGTGATTTATGTAACTCCATTGATATTGCTAGTGGATTATTAAAACTCCCATTAAGTTTGCACCTACTACCTTTACTCATGTAGAGCTCATCCACTAAGATGAACAGTCCCGCCCTCTCCCAAATCTCTTCATTAGTCGCACCCATGAGTGTGTTTACCTCACTATCCATTCAAAAGTTTCCACAAACCTTTTAACACTTGCCACCTCAGAGGGTAAGTTGAATCTAGTCATGAGAACAGTCTCATCAGATAACTTATGTGATAAATAACTGTCAGTAATTAAGGAAGAGGTGAATGATCGCTAGTCACTTCAGGGCCTTCCTACTGGAAAAACTATGTGGCATAAACGCTAAGACATCGGTGGTTCCAAGGGAGAATTTAGCAGAAGAGAAACATCTATCCTAACCCACTAAACATACAAAGAAGTTAGAGTGTGCTAGTTAAGTAACTAACATCCACTATCCTACGTAGCTAAGAACCACCCTCCATTAACGTGTAGAGACTCAAAATCCAGGGGATAAAAATACACACAATCCACCTAAGGAGATCCATATAGGCCTCCAAAAATAACCCTTACCCACTCTCGGTCTCTAAAAATCCTATAAAGGTGCATAATAAACCTCCATTAAACCTGCAACTCTTGGTCTCTAGAAATCCTATTAGATAACCACTTGCACGAGGTTATGGAATTTGAGTTTCTGACAACAACAAACTTGAATGCTTACGAATTAAAATACAAAAGTAAGTTGTATGCATGGAAAAAATGGTGTTAATGAGGTGTGCTTTGTTTGACTATACTACAATAACCCATTCCTTCCTCCTATGTTTCCACCTTATGGTAATTATTATGATCAAATCTTTAATATTAAAAAAATTAAAATATAATCATGTCATCGCATGGATATATATTAACAAGTTCCATTTATTAATTAACTTATATGTATTAATAACTTAATTAACAATTAATCAGTTCTTATTAAACTATTAAAGGTAGTTTAAATGTTTTATGTTTTTAATTTTTTTGGTAATTATTACTGGAATTCTGTAATCTTATTGTTGAAAAAATCACAATTATTTATTGTTTAAATTGCATTAAATTAATTTACAATTATTGTGTACTTATTAAATTATTAAAAGTAGTTTAAATGTTTTATGTTGTTAATCTTTTTGGTAATTATTATTGGAATTTAGTAACTTGATTGTTGGAAAAATGATAATTATTTATTGTTTAAATTACATTTTTAAATGCATAAATCAATTCAATTCTAAAAGCCCCATTAAACCTTAAATATATAATCAATCACTTAAATATTAAGTTTTATGAATTTTTAGAAAAAACTCATTGAAAAAAATATTTGAATAAAAAAACAAAAACATCTCCATTCAATTTGAGAAATTATCTTCGAGCTGACGGTAACCTTCTCGAACCTTTTCGAAATTGAAAAGATTATAATGCTTACAGATTTGAATAGTATTATTCATTTTGCGGTCCCATCCCCACTACGTACTAAGCACGACCTACTTTCTTGACTTCCACATTACTTTTCAATCTCCTCGGGGGTTTGTCTAGGTAACTCCTTCGAGGATTTCGATTGATGCGAAATCCCTATTTCCCTTTCAAGCATTTGGACCAGGAAAAGAACTATACAACAACAAATCCTTCCAAAACCACCACCCCAACCACCACCACCACCACCAATGGCTCCCTGACTTGCAAACCTTGGCCCCTCAACTCAAGTTCCTCTCCACCCACATAATACAAAACCAATACTAGAACCACCCTAAAATTCAAAGCGGTTTTTTGCTCCCTCCGAAATACAAAACCATCTGAATTGCTCCCTACCAGGAACCTTTCCATTCCCACACACCATGACAGTTAATGCCAACAAGTCACGGTCCCATGTGAGTCCAAGTGGCTCCTATTTGCATTTTCATGTGGCAATAAATGTTTGGCAACTGTCTCGTTAGCTCGTGTGAGGGACGGATGGAGTGGAACGTTCCACGTGAAAAAAGAGGGTTGGTCTTTTTTTGTATGAAATAAAAGAAAATAAAATGATTTTAACGTCGACGAGGCTAACAATAGCCTATGGGACAGACCACCTCACACACTGATTTCTGTAGTTCAACACTTTTCCTTATCAACTTGATGATGAGCTCCTCCAATTTCTCCATTGTCCCCTCACTGAATAAGTTATTCCAAGAGATAGTTGTGAAGATATTTTTATAGTTGTCCCTGTTGTCTTTGAAAGCTTCACACTTTAAAATGAAATGTTTTTTTGTTTCCACTTTTCTAGAGGTGCAGAACACACACCCTTTCTTCCCAAGCTTCTTTTGGTCTTTTCCAATGCCTAGTTTCACAACGGAGTTGATGGGAATTGGTTCTTATTTGGGTAATAAGAATTTTGTCTCTCCAAGATATATTGGCCCCGATGTATGCTTTTTTATGATGATTGTATGTGGGGTTAAACTCTTCAATATAATACTCTTTCTTTCTCTCGAGCCCTTATCCCAAGTTCACTTGTGGAACCTATCAATAACAAAAGCCATTATCTATTTACTATTCGTAGAGCACTTGTTCAAGTGGATATTCCATTTACTAGCCATTTAATATTTTATCTCATCCATGTCTTCTTTCTTTTGCACAATATGTCATTGAAGACGACCTTAGGCCATCGACTGTCTTCCATTTGGTCAATTTTTTTTAGATATCTTATGAGACGCACCATAGCAATTGCTTCAATAGGAGTAGCCCCCATTTCACTCAGCATGATATCATAAGGGACTGAAATTTTAATTTTAAAATTGTTTGTGATCAAGCGTTTTTTAATCTTCTCAATTTGTTTCCACTGTAAGTCAGATGTGATGTTGGCCCACACTTCACAACCATATAGAACCACCAGGATCACTAAAATCCCAAAGAGATTTTGCATAGTCTTCCAATCCCATAACTCTACTTCTCTGCATCTATTTCGAGAAGCATAAAACGCTTTCCAACCTCCCAAATTTCTTTTATTTTTGCAACCTTTACAACTTAAATTTTTGTTCAAGTCAATTCCAAGGTATTTGTAATCTGTCACTTCTTCAAGAGTGTTTCCTTCAAAGTAGAACTTATGTTTCTTATGTTTTCTTTTGCTAGAAAAAATTACCACCTTTGTCTTGCTAGTATTGCCTTGCATTCCCACTATACTACAAAAGACCTCAAGGGAAATTAGGTGTTCTTGCAATCCAAGAGAAAATTTAAAAATCAGAATAAGGTCATATGCATACAAAAGAATCCTTATTACAAAATCACCCAAAAGAGCACCATCACCCTCCTGTGAGTTTAACCACTCTTCAAGTTTGTCAATATATAATCTAAAGAGGGTAGGGGACAATGGGCACCCTTGCTTGACCCCAATATCACTCCTAAAACTTTCGGAGATACCAGTTGACATTATGATTTTGAATTTAACCTCCTCATATAGCCTATGGATGGATGCTCTGAGATGTATATGAACCCCAAGTTCCTCCATTCTATGCCAAAGCTTATCTCTAGGGACTGTGTGAAAGGATTTTTTGAAACCGACAAAGCAACAAAAGGCTTCCTCTTTTTTCTCCCACACTTTTTCAATGATGTGCCTTAGAGTTATACCATGATCAATCGTTGAGTGTTTAGGTCTGAAACCTACTTTCCCTTTAGCACACTTATCCCCTTCTTCTGCCCACTTACTAATTCTATTTTCTAACATACTTCCAAATAACTTCACAAACAAGGGGTTTATCATTATGGTCCTATAGTTGGAGGGATTGTTGACATCCCCACTCTTGAAAAGTGGTCTTGTTAGGCTTGTTGTCCAATCTGTAGGGAATCCCTGTTGAATGATGTTGTTGAAAATTTTCATAATGTGAGGTTCAAGAGTTTTTGAACCCCACTTTAGATATTTTGCCTAAAGTTCAACTAAATCTTTTTCTTTTCCAACACCCAACTTTTTGATACCCACCTCAATTTCTTGCATGGTGAAGAGCTTAGTAGTAGTGTTGACCAAGGGAGGAGGGTCCACCTCAGGATCTTGCTCATAAAGATGCTTTGCATACTCGAACCATTGATAGGCTATGATATTATTTTCAGTTTGTTTCTTTCTCGTTTGAAGATCCTTCCAAAATACCTTGGTCGTAGTTGCTCCACCATTTTTCAATTCCTAAAATCAGTGATCGGTCAAATCACTGTATGAATTTACTTCAAAATAAATGAATAAATCAAATTATTTAATAAATACATAATCCTTGAAAATTTAAAATAATCAGTAATATTTAAAGATGTTGATTTTATAATGATTCCTCATGATCACAAAAGATCAATTGGACTTTTCAACAAAATGTGGGTGGCTCTTTTCCTTACTTTACGTGCTTAAGTGAATTAATGCTCTTTGTAAAAAAAATCCAGATTTATAATTTTTATAAGTAATTGGATTTTTTATTTTTTCCTTACATGGAAATTGCCAATCCATGTATTTGAACTCCAAGAATATGGGAAATAAATGGCCCACGATCATAAATCATAATATTAATTTATCCCACTTAAGAAATCAAAGTATGTCAGACTCAGATTACTTGGGTTGAATGTTAATTAAAGTGTAACCAAGGTAAGTGAGATATGAATATGTTTTCTCTATTATTCCCCCCATCCTCTACCCTCATATATATATGAGGGTGAGGGTGAGGGAATAATAGAGAAAACATATTATGAGGGTGGGGTGCGGAGAATAGTAGAGAAAACATATTATGAGGGCGGGGTGTGGGGAATAGTAGAGAAAACATATTATGAGGGTGGGGGTGTGAGGAATAATAGAGAAAACATATGGGTAGGTGTGGGGGGAATAATAGAGAAAATAAATGGGTGGGTGTGGGTGGAATAATAGAGAAAACATAATATGTTTTCTCTATTATTCCCCCCAACCCCACCCTCATGTTCCATCGTGGCTTGATATGACCCAGTGAACCAAGGAAAATTTGGTTAAAATATCTTCAATGCTTGTGATAGTTTATGTGTTTTATTAAATTTTTATTCTTAACTCTAATAGTGACAAGTATTGTCAGATGTGAGGCCTTGTTTATTTATGTTTAAATTAGCAATCTTTCCATATATTTATGCATTGATTTGAGTGTTTGTTGCATTGATTGAAATAATTGTAAGTTCTTTGATATATGGTTTCAATTATATAAAGTAATTCAAATTAATATGTCATCTCATGATTATAGATGATGATATAGAAATAAATAAATATATCTTAGTGTTCGTGATTGGTTTCAATGTTTCTTGAAGTTATTTTAATACATTTCTTACATTTCAATGTTTTGTGCATGATGTCATTTCTTTGATATAGGGTTTCAACTATATATAGTAATTCAAATTAGGATGTCATCTCATGATTATAAATGATGATGTACAAAGAAATAAGTCTATCTTAGTGTTCATGAATGGTTTTAGTGTCCCTTGCATTGATTTAAATGTTTCCTCTATTTGATACATGGTTTCAATTACTATCATGTCTTCTCATGATGAGAAAAAAAATGATGTACATGTTGAGGATTTAAGAAGAAAAACAAGAGAATGTGCTAGGTAACAAAGAGAGAAGTTAGAGAAAATCATTGATGAACAAAAGGAAGATCAAAACAAAAATAAAAGTGAACAACAAAGAGCATATCAACAAAGAAAGTGAAGGGATTTGTGGCTAGGTTTCACTAGCTCCATCCCTGAAAATGCCAGGGAGAGGGCAAGCAAGAAAGAGGCCATGAGCCAATCCAGGGCGAGCAGACAAGCGGCCAGGGCGAGCGGTGGATGGGTTACTGCATCGAGAAGGGAGAGAGAGAGAGAGATTTCTACGGATGACAATGAGGAACAATCCCCTGCACTTGTTTCAGGGTCGATCATCCCTTTGATGGTTTTGGGGTCAGACATTAGCCTATGTTTCTCAAGTGTTTCCTTCTGGTTCGGGGCCAGGCTTTACACTTCCATCTGGTGGGTCGTCGTCTCTTTTGGTTTCGCTTTCCTCCAGGTTGGTGGTAGAGGGCTACTCTCAGGGAGTGCGAGAGTGACAAGTTTTGGAGTTTTGTGGTGGTGGTGGCTTCGGAGGTTTATTTTAGTTGGTGTTTTGTCTCCTCCTTAATTTTCTGGCCTCCTCTTTCTCCTTGGCAAGAAGAGGTTTGGACCAGAGATTTGAGGTCCTCACTGGGGGTGTGTAGTGTTTAGGCTAACACTTTGAGGTCCTTTGGGGCATGCGGTGTTGGGTTAACACTTTGAGGTCCTTTGAGGGTATGTGACTTTTGTTTTATTCCTTTTTTGGTGTTTTGTTTGGGATATTTTCCCTGTTTCAAATCTCTTTTTGCAGCCTGCGTGCTGGTTATCATCTGGTGACTTTATGGTTCTTTTGTAGATGTGGTAGTTTATTTAAAAGAGCAAGGTCTATGGAATAGGTCTGCATTGATAATCTGTATGGTAAAGAAGATGTAAAAAAATTTTATTTCACTAATATAATTGAGCAATTTTCTTATTGGAAAAAAACAAAGAATGTCTCAACAAATGACAAGTGACCAACAACAAGAATAGGGAAAAATAATTATGAATGACAAAGAGCATATCAAGAAATAAACTCACAAGAAATGACAACTAACCAAAAAAAATAATAGAGAAAAGGAAATGTAAAAATACAAAGAGCATATCGACAAATTTGGGCACAACAAATGACAACTAATCAACAAAAAGAACAAAGAAAACAAAATTCTAGACAACAAAGAGCATGCCAATAAAGAGAAAAAAAATCCAATATAATCATAGACCCAGATGCAAAACTTGAAGAAAAAGATAATCCCATGAAAAAAATAACTTGATATGATGTAACACCCTGTTTCCCCCAACTTGTAAATATAACTGGACTGGCCAAGAACTATAGAAAACTCATAAATGTGAATATGTGATGTAAATGGACCTTGAGGAAGAGGTCAATGAATGTGAATAACATTATGAATTTATTGCAGGACTGCTGATGAGGGGATGTGCAAAAAAAGAGACCACGATGGCGGTGGAAGGCACCTGAAAAGGTGGCGTTAACTTCCACCGAGAATTAAATACCGTATTTGGACTCCACTGGCCTAGAGAACCAAAAGCGGCTCATTGGCCCTGAAATTCAATGCCTCGCAGGCTGGTAGGCAGATGGCTTGATGAGGGATGGGATGGTGAACCGCCCATCCGTAGAGTTGTCAGGCCTGATCGGCGTGACGGTAATTGTGCCACATGCAACCTCACGAGAGGATAAGGCATATGGTAGAAGAAATTAGGAGGGGAGACATGAGGGGAACTCTAGCATTATGCAGAGTGAGTGATAGGAGAGAGGAAGGATTGAAACCTTCGCTCCTGGTCACTGGTAGACAGAGAGACGCAGTCTCATAGGATTGTGGTCTCAGCTCAGGGGTGGCTAGTGGTAAATCCGTTGGGAGTCACTACGCCTATGGTTGGGTGGAAACAAGAACCCCTCTCAGCAGTTGCATCCCCTTTTGGTGTTATTTCTGATAAGTATTTTATGTATTGCATCTTGAAATTCATGCACTGATATATATATATATGCTCATAGAAATGTGAAATTGTGAACGATTTCAGTGTAAGAACGTTTGTGCAGTGTTTTGATAATACTTAATAGACATATGCTTATAATAGAGGAAGCCATGCATGACTTACATTGATAAAATGAATCTAATTATGCCTAGGTTGAACTATGTTAGGCTTCCTGCCCATTCTTGGGAAGTTGTTTCCCTTCACCCATCTCCAAGAAATCCCCGAAATAGATCTCTTGTAGAGATTCCCTCCTTGGAAAGGTTTACCCAGAACCTGGAATATGAACTTGAAGGTGCAAATATTAATAACCCTGTACGAGGAGGAATGATCCTCTTAAAAAAAAAAAAAACCCGAGATGGCAACTTAAGGAAGGAATATCGAATCAACGGATGAGAATTCGTTGGGAAATCCACAGTTCCCCATGACCGTTAGATTAGCAGGAGAAGGTAGGGCGTTAAAGGCCTTACCACCTGATTTTCCTGTGTCTTCATGGGTATTAAAGAGTCTAGGGTGGTAGATCCCCATGTTCCATCAGAACATCCGGACCGCTGATTTCCCCATCCATAAAGTTGTGGAAGAGTGCACAAAGTGGCATCAGAACCGTTGGATCTCACTGAGGTGTGAGGAGGTTACAATGACATCAGAGTCCAAGCTCGAAAGGCTAGTGAACCATTGGATTAGTAGTTGAACTCCCGTTAACCGTTAGATCGTGCAGGAGTTACACCAGGGTTAAGCCCTAGTGAACAGAGGAGAGTCCCTAAAAAGTCATTGGGATATTGAAGTTATCGGGAATTCTGGAAGTGAATAAATCTTGCCACTTGGAATCACGATCCATGATATCCCAGTAAGATCAGAGTCGTCCATCAGTGAGACATGTGTCATGGGATTCTGAGGAGTCAGAATTCGAAGCATCAGGGATTTCGAAGGAAAGAAACCCTTACAGTTTGGAATCGTGATATGCAAAATCCCGACAGGAGAGTTGTGTGGGCCACAGTTGGAGCTAGTGGAGGACAGGTGTTAGGAATCTGGCGAGAGTTGGGAAATCGGGAAATCAAAATTTCTAAAGTCGAAGGAAACGGGACATCAAAAGTCTCAAAATCCTGACAAGGATTAGGACCGTCCGTTGGCAGAGGACACGTGGCGGAGATCAAGTGCCATCGGCGTTTGGCACATTAGGAAATTGACATTTCCGAGGATAAGAGATAGGGAAGTCCCAGGTGGAAAACCCTGACATAATTCGATCCGTCCATTTGGAGGGACGCATGGAGGAGATTAGAGCTATCAGAAAAGTCCCGACAAGGGAAGCCATCCATCGACGTTTGGTTCATCGAGATATCAAGAATCCCGTGGACGTAGTGTTTACTCCTTTTGAAATCACGAACCATGAAACCTTGATTAGTGGGGGCCAGCTATCAGCACAGTAAAGGCAGAAGACAGTGCCATAGTGGAGTCCAGCTGTCAGCATGACGGAGGATCGAGATTCGAGGAGATGGGAATCCTGTGGGTGTATGCCTCTTGGCCTCGCAAACCCCGAAACCCCGATGAGAATGTTGACTGAGGACATATGGTAGGGGTATTATGAATTCTGGTCATATGGGCCAGGAGCCAACGTAAAAGGGGTGCGCATCGGTACAGCTGTGCATCGGGAAATCGGGGATTCTGTTGACAAGAGGTTTGGTGCATTTCGACACGCGAAACCCTGAACCTTGATAAGAGATAAGACCACGATCACGAGTTAACGGTCATATGAACCAAGACCTCTAGCTGGGAGGGCTATCGTGGAAAAGGTGCATCAGGATCTGGAGAATCTCAAGTCCTGAGGGCATGAGTATTTCGACATTGAAATACCCGAAATCCCGATGGGAGTTATAGCTGAGGTCCTGTGAGATAGAGGCCACGTGGTCTAAAGACTTAGCCCAGGAGGCTAAGGCAGCAGAGAAGCGTGTCGAGATTTGGGGATCGGTGAACCAAATGGTTGGGAAATCACAAGTGTCAAAACCCTGATGGATGGAAGAGAGTGTTTCGAAGAATCTCTGGGTCTGTAATGACCGTTAGATGTGGAAACAAGACGTTAACTTAAACCAGGACGTGGTTATCCTTTAGGATAAATGGTGAGCAGATCTGGACGTTCAGAGTCCACCCGCCCAGATCTANCTGGAATTGGACATGCAACTCTCGAACGATTGAGATTAATCCATCGTGATCAATGGCTCCCAGGTGGATTCCGGACCCCCCTTGCCATTCTTCCCTTAATGGAGCAGGGGGGGGGTTCCGGAATAGTGTGACGTGTGAATTGGGGCCCCTCTCTGTCTTGACAACCACCGTGTCACGTTTGCCTCTTTCCACCTATATGGCACCTAATCATGCAATGGACATTTCTCATTGGTTGTTCTCTACCCCTATTGAGTTTTATTCCTATTGGCCATTCACTGACCCCATGGGAACTCGTCCCTATGGGACGCACGTTAGCCCTGACGGGCTTCGGTGGTTGTAGAGTCTAATGTTTGGACATTACTACAACACTGGAGCGCGAAATACAAATAGGCACTACGTTCAAACTGAACCGCGATCATGACTCACGATCACCTGAGAATGGGGGAGAAAAGAGAAAGAGCCAGTTTACATTAGATCTCCATGGTCATTTAGGAGCTCGAGTCTGACAGAGGACTGAAAAAAAAAATTGTTTAGGTAGTGGGTATGTTACAAAGTGGTATCATAGCATGGTTACAACACTCGGCCTGATTGGGCTCATGCATGATTCACGCATAAACTCCATTCGAATCACTCCTATGAGGAGTAACCCCCTGACTTAACTATCTTGTCCAGGATTAAAAACTTGGAATATGAAAACCCGACTGTGTATGCACGTGAAAGAGTTATGGAATTATGCACAAATTATAAAATGAATTCAACTCTTGACTAATAATCAACATTTGTCTTTTCACTCAAGTGTACGATCAACTACAGGAATCTACAGACACGGAGTATGGTGACTCACCAAGAGGTGGGAGAAGGCTCCCACAACAGAGACGAAGAGTTTGATGAAAGAAGAGCAATAGGAACCCCTCTAGACCTAGCTGAGACTGTGAGGAGTCTCATAGTCGAATTGAAAAGCTGCAAGGCTGATAATGAAAGGATGATGAAAGAACAAGAAAAGAAAACCAAA